>JAOTAV010007805.1:0-28849 GCA_026546445.1 Cyclargus thomasi | reverse complement strand
CACAAGTCCCTCGGGTACTTAGCACAGGGCCAGACTGACGTGGTGTGAAGCGTCCATAGATATTATTATATTATTATACGGCCGAATTACAACCGTGGTGTACAAACGGCGTAACGTGTTTTCTGTTATTTTAGATATTTTACAGAGGTGCCTTACATAATCTGAAACGTGACAATTATCACTACGCCAAAATACAAGTTTGCTTAAGGTCTCAGTTCTCACGATACGAATCCACAAAGCCTAAGAAGGCCGTCCTAGCATGTTCGGCTCTTAGAAACAAAATAGACATAGAAATTATCAAAACCACAGTAAAAGTCATAGAGATAAAGTACTCGTACTTCCTACAACCCGTATAAGGCTTGTACATAAGAGGCAACTGGTCGACATTGGCCCAGGTCTATGGCAACAATTTGTCTCTTTACCGTCAGTAAATTGATATGACAATATTATTAACTGCACTATTTACTGTTGTAGTAGATTGATGACTTTAGCATTTTGAGTTTGTTTATAAGACAATTTTAAACTGTGCCAGGTTTGTTAGCCCGATTCAGCAAAGATGAGGTCGTACAACTTAGCAGATAAGAGCTTCCGTGGGTAAGACCTTTGGTTCGCACTCGAGAGGGTGCAGGTTCGAACCCCGGTGAAGGCGTCTTTTGAAAGGTTTGCCTGATGGAAAGCAACTACCCGTGGACACAAACAACATCAGAAGAATTGCAGGTGCGTTGCCGGCCTTAAATTTTGTCGGTTTCATTAAGGCTGAACATTAATTTCCCCAAAGAACCAACAAAAAAATCAATTACATACATACTCAACTTATCAATCAATTTCTTAGATGGTACTTTCATGAATACATAGATAAAGAAAAAGTTAATCCAAAACTTTAACCCAAAACAAAGACACGACAAGGGACAGACATATTGACTGATATTGACAAAGTGAATCTGACATTTTATCCCTTATTGATATTATATCCGCAGGCTTAGCATGGCGACCGAGAAAATACGAAAGAACAGACGCTGACAGATTGCTGGGATAAAATGATGGATTTCCTTTGTGCAACATCTGCCAAATTGTCTACGGCAGGCTAAGTAGAGAGAAAACTTTCTCGGTCGCCATGCTAAGCGTGCAGATAATTACAGTTCTTTCTTTTGACGGTTTTTTGTTCTTGTTGCGCCCCAAAAGTAGATCACGATGACAAAATTAGTATTGCAGTTTTTTGTTTTACTGATGTTTTGATTATAATATGGCCATTAACTTAAACCATTTTTATCTCAGTAAGGCATATATTATATATTATATACTAGTGCCTGCGACTCCGTCCGCGTGGTAACTTTTCTCTTGAAATTTTTCTTGATTTATTTTTGCTACAAACCTCATGGAGCCCGAGAACTTAGCAACGAATGTAAAACCGTGAAAATCGGTTTGTGATTTCTGGAGTTATATCATCACCGTCAGAAAGGAAAACCCAAATTATTTTGAAATAGTAGATGTATAATTTTTGTGCGTGAGTTTGTCACTGATCCCCTCCTGAACGACTGGACCGATTGTGATGAAATTTCGTATATGTGTTCAAGGGTTCTTGAGGTTTAGATCAATAAAAAACCAAGAGTGGCAGGACAACGTATATCGGGTCCGCTAGTATATTATATGTGTAATAATATATTTATATGTGTAATAATATATTTTAAATAATAATTAATGACAATTATAACTATGGAAATTGTTATCATTCCCTCATAGTTCCTAAGCCTATGTAAATTAATACCCATAATGTGTTAATTAAACTAGAATTTAGTTCCATTATAGGATCGCATTTACATAATTTGATAGGATCTGTAAGCTTCAATGGCGAACTAATATTATGTAATGCGATTCCAATAGATATTCGATTTCCTGATAAAATTCAATACCATACTCGGCATGGCCACCGTCAAATGGTTTTTTCTACAAAGTGGCAGATTGACAAAGAAAATCTGTCAGTTTGTCCCCATTATTCTTGTTCATTAATCCCAAAAATCTGTCAGATTTGTCCGAAAGAAATTGTGACTTTTTAATTTTACAGCTGTTATCTACATTATGTATCTACGATGCCTCAGAAAGGAAACAAATGCTGAGAATAATGCTATAAATAAAGAGACACACCTGCTAGAAGTGGCGATGCCGTTTGTTTCGCTTAACCTGGAAGTTTAAGAAGCTTTCTTTTTAATTTTAAGGCCAATCCTGCTATGCAAACCTAACAATTATACATATCTTTGATGTAATCGGATCTTTCTGAGAAATAGCAGTTTTGCGTATGTCAGTCAAACAACTGCAGTTATGCACTAAAGATTCATCTAAACAATTTAGTTGGTTTTTAAAGAACACCATATTTTACAGTTTTCTTATGGCGAGGCTGCATTATTAAGGCGATTCTAACGTTGAATCAACACAGCACAATCATCCAATCATCCAAACTAATATTATAAATGCGAAAGTGTCTGTCTGTCTGTTATCTTTTCATGTCTCAACCCCTGAAGCGATTTTACTGTTTGGTACAGACATACTCTGAGTCCCGGGGAAGGACATATTATGATGCTTTTTATCCGGGAAAAATGCACAGTTCCTACGCGATAAACGAATTTTGGCGCAACGGGCATTATCTAGTTCAGATATATTTATGAGTCTCTATAATGTTTACCGATTTTCAATTGAACGTTATTTTTCTAGTTCATTTTAAAACTGCTCTCGGGTTGAATTTCAAAGAAAAACGGTTTCAGCGTTCCAGCATCTTAATGAAGCAAAGTTTGGTCGATTAAAACGAAAAGTTACATAAAAGGTTTCAGTCGCTTCTGTAAGCTAAGCAATAATAGTTAAAGTGCTTGCCGGGTATACGCTAGGCTAGTTTTTCAAGCTAGTGACAATAAGCTAGCAAGCTACTTTCTGTCACTAGCTTGAAACTAGCCTAATGTAGCATCTCCTTCTGCTTCTGTTTAAATAGAAAAACAATTGTGATCTATTGAAAGTGGTCCCGCTAAGTACGCAGACGTGCCTAACTATAAATAGTACCTTTTCCTATATAAGATCCGTCTATATAACAAAACGTGCTATTTTCTTAATTTCGAAAATATTGGAATCCATGCTCGATAAGATTGCGCAACCGTATGTTATTCGAGAATGCAAAACTTTTATCTTTCCAAGTTACTTTGTAATCTGTAATAAAAACTTTTAAATTGTTGTTTGTCCGTGAATTCGTTTATGTTTGCGTTTAAACTTTGGTAATGTAATTAATATTGTCTTTTAAAGCTTGGTGGAAAACGGCCTCTTGTTTCCTGTAACTCTGCCATGAGTTTGAAGCAATAGGTTTTGAAAATACTCAATAGCGAGTACGTAAATTTTTATTATGGGAATTTTTGTTCCGCAAGTGATTGCTAGAGGCGCTGCTGCGCTGTAAAATTTTGTCATATTAAGAACTTCCGTAAACGCTTTCGATATCTTCAATCTTATGGCTAAGCCACTGCTTCAGAAGTAAAGTACTAACTGTATGTTGTGTTAGAAACTACTAAGTTTCTAACATTTTAACTATAGTCCTGACAAAGTCTACCCGAAGCTCCTGAGGTATTTCAGAAAAAATATTTTATTTTTTTAATAATGTTGAGAATTCTGACACTATCAACGCAACGGGTAGGGTAACGGCATATTAAAATATTATCTATGTTCATTTGCAGCCTTAGCATGGCTACCGAGAAAGTGTTTCTTTCAGCAGCAATATAGACAAAGTGGCGGATGCTCAAGGAAATATGTCAGTTTATCCCAACTATCTGTCATTTTGTCTGTATCTGTCGCTATACTAAGCCCCTTGGTAGCTATCATCTGACGTTAGGACTGGACCTCTCGTAACATAAAACTTTTTCCCAAAACAGTTCCAAAGAAACCCAACCTAACCTATTTAGAATTCTACAAACGATTTCAATATATTTTGTGAAATGTCGGAACAAATAAACGGACGTAAAAATTAAAGGGTCCTACGCAGGTAGCAGGTGCAACTTATACCGTTCAAAATATTTTTACCTTCCACAGTACCTTAATATAACGCCTTAGAGACTATATTCACTTCACTTGTACAAAAATCTCTATTCCTCGGACTAACATAATTTACATCGACGTATATTATGTTTATACAAGTCGTGATCCACGTGGGTTTTGTAAACTTTTTCGTGTGTAATTTTTTGAGTACCACACATTTTATACTATTTATTTAAAAGAAAAGAAAAAAAAACTTAACAATTTCATTGTCACTTTTACTCTCAATTTGTTAGTATAAGACACTGCTGAATGCATTTACGGAAGTTTTTAGCTGATTTTGAATTTATCTGGAATAATTAATTATAAAAATTAATCTGTGATACAGTTTGTTTTGTTAAGAGAGAATTTAGCTATCATACTGTGTAGCTCTTCTTTCTTCCTATTTCGCTTTCTTTCTTGATAGACCTCATAATTTTCTCTTTAAAGGCAAATTCTATCAGTATATCATAGTTGATGACTCTCATTTCTGTCACAAATTAATTTTTAACTTTCTACCATAATTTCGTTACATCATTCTTGTTACGAACAACTTTATTTGTGGTTACTAGATTTTAGCACCAGCCTTAAATGATTAATTGGACTAAATGACAAGGTCTTAGTAAGATCTTGATGGAATTCGAGACCTCAACCTGTCAGTTCTAGTAGGAAGTATAATCAGAGGGTTGTGACTTCTCAAGGATATCCTCTTCCTGTACTTGCCCCTCGCAAGTCTTCTTTATAAAAACGTTCCCAGCATTCTATGATTTCTTCAATGATGCCTAACAAATCATAAATTAGGAAATTTTATACTTTGAGTGCCAAAAAATGTGCGTTGATCTAGGAAATAGAAGAATGTTATTTTAGCGTGAACTTGTTAATTATTTTCAAATTGTAATGCTATCCCTTTCTAAAATGATAAAAATGAGATGATACATAATTATATTGTCAATGCTGCAAATCGTAGATCCTGACAACCATAACCAAGATGTTACCAATTAATTTAAAACACGAGTCAAATAGGAAAAGAATTAGGACTTCCAAAACTACATAGTTCAATTTAATTAGGTACGAGGTTACATGCCTCAATCAAGCAATGAGGAATATATCTCAACATGCAATGTCTTGTATTTTACGAAATTGTTACAACAAATTACTTAACAATTGTTGTTGGCCACTTAAATTGTTACTCAACCATGTAATCTATTTCGTACAAACAATGTAACCGAAGTACCCAAACTACCTTGGTATAATATTCTAATTTCTAGACTATATTTAATTCGGAATTAGTCGCGAAGTTACAATTTCGATTATATATTTAAAATTTTCTTTTCTGTATATTTGAGAAGTTTTTTTAAGTAACTTATCACCTAGTTGGAATATAAATTTGTTATAGGTACCATAAATAAATATTGTATTTCCTGTAATGTGTTGTGGAGCTAATAAATTATAGATTCTATTACGAATGTCGAAAACGAGGCCAACGTATTATGTTCAATAACGAACAAGTTTGTAAACCGAAACGATATTTGAAATTAGAAGGTCTTATAGTTATTATCTGGCTGGTAACGATATCAGTTACTGTAGTCATGGTAATGTAATTAATAGAAAAGTTTGAAAACATAGTTGTTAACGATTTGATATGGTTCGTAATATTAAAATCATTTACTTTAATTTAGATCTTGTTGCTTACTTTTTGTATTCCTTATGGATGCATTATTTTAAAAATTCATTTTCATGTAGACCGTTCATTTAAAGTTTTAAAATAATCCAGGTTTCGAATTTAGAATTTGCATTGAATGTATAACCCCACTCTGTACACTTGTTGTAACTTTTACACTTCACCAACACAACAGCACAAATACGATATGAATAATATCCAAAATGTATCAGATTCACACATTTTTATCACAAACACTCAATAAAATAGTAGAAAAATACTAATACTACACTCAAAACATAACGATTTCTGTCCGTAAACAATTGTTACGATGCGAAGTTGGCCGCGAGACAAGCGCAAGCGCAGCGCGTCAGTACTGCCAACGGAATAAACAATAATCAAGATGGCGGATGTCGGCGAGCGCTGTCAATGGCGGGCTCGTTTTGTTTCATCTTGTCATTCAGGTATCGTACGCTTAGGGTTATTTTACCCCTGAGTTCAATAAAAGAGGACCTTATATCGTTGGCTTATGGGTAATATAAAACAAGATCTTGAAGTCTTGTAATGTGAACGGCCTCTATGATTGGATCGGATAATAGTGAATGATAAGATAAATGTTCAAGCAGAACGCTTTTAATGATGTCATATTAAAGTCATAACGAGTTTTGTTAAGTTTTTATATCAGTCAGCTTACACTTCACAAAAAGCGGTTTAAATATTTATTTATGAACCGTTACTTATGATAATTAACGCTATAAATTAATAACAGCGGTATTTAAATTAATGTTAACATTAATCTTAGTGGGATTTACATATAATATAATAAAAATATTATGTATCTAAATTTGTTTGTTTTATGTGTTAGTGTGTATCAATGTTTTTTTTTTCTAATTTGTCCGGAATATAAATTCCTATTATATCTAACAGACGTTTATGGTATTATAAACTTAGTGACGATAGAAATGTGGCTTGCCAGACACGGACATAAAACATAACAATGAGTATTTATAGCGGCAGATGTATTATGGGGGTTAAAGTAAACTTTCTTCGGAAAACCATGAGCATTGTTCAGTTTGTATCATTGTGAGAGTGAAAGTAGGAAATGGAAGGACTTAGCATGATTTTATCTTGCATCTTTTGGTACTCGTCTGCACGGTTGCCCCCAAACAAAAAAAAAACTTATATGTACGTTGAAAACAAAAAAAAATCGACAAGTGCCAGTTGAACTCGCGCACGAAAAATTTGGGAAAATGCATTTCTGAAAGTTTAAACTTTATAAAAGAAAAATACAAAATAAAAATGAGACGGTGGGAATCAAACCCTTGCCTCTTCGTACCTAAGTAGGCACCCTAGGCACTCCTCCACGCTGCTGATGATAAATGCGTCGAATTTATCAATAGTAACTAGTAAGTGCAATTTTAAGTTATTTTTTTTAACTTAAAATTGTAACTGTAATTAATTATGCATGTAAATTGTAGTAGAAAATAAAGGCTACATTTATTTTTATTTTATTTTATAACTGGTAAAGAAACTAAAACGCGGCAAACATATTTGTTGTATTCGAGCCACCTTCAAATATGTATTTTGTTTTTAGAATTTGTTGTTATAGCGGCAACTGAAATACATATTCTGTGAACATTTCAACTCTCTAGCTATTACCGTTCTTGAGGTACAGTCTGGAGACAGACAGATGGACAGACAGACAGACAGACGGACAGACATCGAAATCTTAGTAATAGAGTCCCGTTTTTACCCTTTGGGTACGGAACCCTAAAAAGCGAAACACTGCACATGCATGCGTGACAAACGCACTTTTCCCTTGTTAACAGATTGTATTGTGATGGTACCAATGGTGGTGCAAAAACTGTACATGCACTTCCTAATGATGCTATTAAACTCACGTCAACTTTATCTAACCATCTTAAATAGTAGCAATGCACAATAGACAGAACTAACTGCTGGTTTCGGTCAATCTAGGCAGCAGGGGTCACTAAACCTGTGTCAAAATTGTCATTTCTGCACAAACCGCGATTGACCATAAAGTGTTATGACTTTCTTTATATTTAGGGGGCAAGCGAGCAGACGGGTAATCTGGTGCAAAGCAATTGCCGTCGCCCATGGACACTCGTAACATCCGAAGAGTCGTATAGGGAATGGGAACAGGGATAGGGGGATAAGGGAAGTTGGACCACCGATAAACTCACTCAATGAATAAAACACGGCACGATGCCGTTGTGCCAGTTTTCTGAGGCCGTGGTATCACTCCGGTCGAGCCGGTTATTCGTGCCGAAGCATGGCTCTCCCACGGCAAGATGTGACTTTGTTGTCATTCGCGGTTTGTTTAGAAGTAACAAATTTGTTGACAAAGAGTTAATGACCGCTACTGCCCCGATGTAACAAAAGCACTATAATAACTTGACGTTGTTATTTGCCGTTTGCGAATTGTTTGTGATTTTCTCTGTTGTACTTTTGTCTCTTTTTTCCCGAGTGCGCCAGAAGGAGGGTAATGTTTTTAGAGCGTAGGTATGTATGTATGTGTGTATGTATGTCTATTACTTGAGCATGTCCTACAGCGTTTGTCACCACATGCGGCACTTTAAATTATTAAGTGAAACTAATTTAAGTGTGATAGGTTCTTTTTTTTTAAATCTTTTTGTTTTTTTTTTAATAATAGTTTTATTTTATAATGTGTTATACGTATCTGTGCTTTGTTCCTTGCGTGTTTAATAAAGATATTTTTTTTATTTTATTCACTTAGGCTTAATGACTTACCCTAGATAATTATTAAAAAAACTTTTATTAGCCGAAAACCGTCATACGTCTTACATAGTTTCTAAACATGCATTAAAGAGTTTCACAGACAAACACAAAGCCCAGCCGTCCATTGTACGCGATGTAGGCGGGTTCCGGTGTCCGGGTTCCGCAGGATTTATGTACATTAAGACGTGACCCGTTTAGGCAGTCATCTGAACTAGCATAATAGTGCTACTTTGGATGTACCTACAAAGTAGTACTTTGTAGTATATATGTATTTATTATGATTTTTGTTTATTCTTTACTGTGTAATGTGTATGTATTTATATAATTATGTATTTATTTATATATGTTTTTGTATGTTTAAACAGTTTATTTTCACCTCGTCTACGAAGTCACCTACCATCTATTCCTCTAGTTACTTTACTGCTTATAGCGATAAGAACCCCTTTTGTACCTTTTTTACCATTTTTTTTCCCTATGTTTTATGATGTCTTGTCTGTTTTGGGTGTTAAAAAAGTATTATTCATTCATTCATACTTTTTAAATACAGCATCTCAAAATACTTTCTTTGAAATAATTTTTCATTGATATTGAGATCCAATATCGGAAATCAGTATCGGAATTCAAAAGCTTCCGTTATTACATGACCTAGGTGTATCGCAAACACAGTAATAGCTAGAGTTAAAATTTTTAAGGGATATGCATTTCGTTTGCCGCAAAAATCCAAAAAAATAATAATATTAATACATCTTTAAGGCAGGCTCATATAAGAACCGTGTTATGCTAGTTTACTTCCTTTTGAATGTAGATGGCGCTGCTGTACCTCTACATCGCGCTTTCACTCGCATGACGTGGTAGTGGTGATAACTTTTGTTATAAATTACCACTCTCTGAACGAAAAGTTCAAATAATTTGCCCTGTACTGGTACGCAACCCAACTACTCGCACTTGGCCGATTTTTTCATCTCATTCTAAACACAATGTATTACCCTAAAAGAGACACGTAGAGAAATATCGTGTAATAATAGGCAGCATCATGATAATATGATAAACACCCTGCAATTTATGTGACTTCTCGCCAGCTGGCTACATGGAAACTGTTCCGTTCACTCTTATAATGCCTCTAGCAGAGCTTTATGCCGACCACGGAGAGATCAAATTCATAGAAACGCCGTAAAATTACCCAGAATGGCATATTATATTGTGACACCATAGTTTAAAAACGTACACGAACAGAGAAACAAGAGCGTCAATATTATAACGCTAAGCTTAATGTTTATGTTTATCCTAAAAACTGAAACTGATTGCAATTATTTTATAAAGTTTTTTGCGGATTTTTTTCCAGAAAGGAGTTGCATATTCAACTAGATGGTGCCCGCAAAATTGCCCGCAACATAGGATACTTTTTCTGGGAGAAAAATATCCTATGTTGCCGAGACTACCTACATACCAAATTTCAGCAAAATCGGTTCCGAGGTTTAGGCGTAAAGAGGTAACAGACGGACAGTAGTAATAATGTGTGTAGTATTTTTAGGTTTCCGTAGACCGTATCTGCCAAATTTGTAAAACTTTTATTATTAAGGCGCTGTCTATGTCCATCTATGAATGATAGATAACGTTGAAGACATCATCTCGTTGCGCCGAGCTATGAATAAGCACAAATTAGCAGTGTGAAGTATTCATATGGTCATAGCTTTTTTGCATCACCCATATCAAAGCGTTAGAAGAATTGTTAGAGCAATGAATTTTGTAATTTTTCTTGCAAATAACTGTTGAATAAATAAAATTTATTTTAAAGTAACAATTTTATCAAAACTATTCCATTTTGTGATGTAAAACAAAAGTACAACAAATAATTGCAAAGCTCTTTCTCTGCAATATGCTATTCCGACCTTTTTAAACGACTTCAAAAAAAGCAGGAGGTTTCTCAAAAATATTTCTTTGTTTAGATCCTCTGTACTAGTTAACTCTATGTCGGACGGCAGTAGGCTGTATTGGCGCGTTGCCAACACACGGCGATGGCCGTACTACCCAGGAAATGGGGGTCACGGGCGATACTATCGTACATAATCACTCATTTAGACAGCACTGTAATGCAGACGTTATGCCATCACTTAGCTAACCTTTGCAGGTTTACTTAAAATATTACCCATATTACCAAAAGAAATTATTTTTCATGGCTCCAAAATGATTTCGAGCTAAAACTGGATTTTAGTGGGAGAGCAATGGTTCGGCACGAATGAGCCGGCTCGGCCGGAGTGATACCACGGCCTCACACACAACAACACAAAAAACGGCGTTGTGCTGTGTCGTAAGTTTACCGGTGTCCCAACTTCCCTATTCCCTATCCCGCTTTCCACCCCTTATTCCCTCATAAAGGCCGGCAATGCACTTGCGACTCTTCGGATGTTACGAGTGTTCATGGGCGACGGCTGTTGCTTTCCATCGGGTAACCCGTCTGCTCGCTTGCCTCCTAAATATCATTAAAAAAAACCAGCGTTTGTATCCCAGGGTACGGGAAAGGACATAGGGTCCTTTTTTTTCTACAGGAAAATTATTAGTCACCATTGATTTATATATAAGTCAATGTTGGTCAAAATATTGGTTACCATGGTATTAACAAGAGGAAGATGGTGTATAAAAAACGAGGCATTCAAATTGAAAATTCTTTCGATGTAAGTTCCGTGTTCGTGAAACACATTTCACAAACCATTAAGTTGAATTAAATTCGTTTTATACTTTCTTCTGGAATATTAATTTGTTTATGAAAATCTATATTTCTATACTAATAAAATAAAGCTGAAGACTTTGTTTGTTTGAACTCGCTAATCTGAGGAACTACCCGCCGAAATTGAAAAATTTTTTTTTTAGCCGACTTCCAAAAACGAGGAGGTTGTTTGTTCGGCTGGATATTTATGTAGATTTTTTTTTGTGTTGGTTAGTCTACTTATCGAGGAAGGCTATAGGCTATATATTAAATGATGTAAATCACGCTACAACTAATAGCAGCCGAGCACTAATATAAATAATGTTGTAAAAACGGGATAATTTATAAACTTTTACGCGGACGTAGTCGCGGGTAACAGGTAGTATATACCATAATACCACATAACTAATAATAAAAAAATACGTACGAAGTAATCTTTTGCGCAAATAGAACTATAAATAAATTATTTTTTGACATTTCTTTGCAAGAAGAAACATAAAATTAACATAAAAGTCCATTCAAAGTTACATACCAAATTGAGGCTACATTTTATACATAGCATTTACAAGAGAACAATAAATAAAACGACCTATGTACCTGAGCAATAAATACAGCTCTGAGTGGCCTATGTTCGTAAATCGTACGGTCGACGATTGCCGTAAATAATGAAAAGGCGTTTGTGGGACTTAAAGTAAGCGCACACTTTGACGGGGCGTGCCGGGGCGGGCCGGGGCTAAATGCGCTATAGACTACTGACCCGTCCACAAAATGGATGGGTCATATATATAGGCGATGGAGACTTTTATAGGACGATAGAAGAGCATAAAACAATAAGATTTTGTTCTATGATTTCACTTGTAAGCTGTCCGTCCAACTGGGTGCTGGCGAGAAATCTAAAGTGTACCGTACAAAAGCTTGTGTACTGTACAAAAGTGCAAGCTTGGACAGGTTGCAATTGTATAAATAAAAAAATATAACAAAATATTACTGTTTTCTGCTTTCTATCTTTCTGTAAAGGTCTCCTGCGGGTTCATATGACCCATCCATTGTGGATGGGCTAGTTATAGTCTACTATAGAACACTGTTGACGTTGGCCGGGCCTCATCGCTTTGGTAGATTTTGAGTTCGTCAGTGTGGCCATTTTAATCACTCGTGACTCGATACCTATACCAAAAACGTTGCTATATTCTACTATTTCTACTAAAATCTACTAAACCGTGTTTTAGCTTCAAAATTTTTTCTTTATTTATTTATGTATTCTACGTGGTTAAAACTAAAATAAAATTAAATGTTTATATAGACTGTCTTCATTATTTATTTTAATGTTATATACCATATTTTATTCTATAATAACAATTTACTAATATAATAAAAAAAGCCTGAACGGAATTGAAAAGCAATTTAAGACATAAGTAACCGAGTAAGTAACATACTTAAAACTGTCGGATTTTTGCGTAAATAGGCGTTCTATGATCGGAAAAATAATTTGAAATTAAAACAATATGGAATTTATCTGTAATCAAAATTTTATAGGTAAAATGTGTATTTACCGGAAGGTTGTATGATGCTAGTTATTCGCTTCTTCCACTTATGTTTTCTATTCTTTTGCGATATTGCTAATAGGGCCATTCTAGATCCCCAGCTAACCCAAAAGAGAATTAGGTGTAAATAATTATTTCATAAGTTCTGTAATTTCCTTCTTAGCGTTATACAGTTTTAATTAAAACAGAAGCACAGCTGGGGATGTGGTATTAACAAAATAACATCTAGCACAATACACATTTTGTGGATTCCAAAATATAATTATGCTGCCAAAGATTCAAAACTCTTACCAACTAACTAACGTAGTACGCATGGCTTAGAATATTTTAATTAGTTTTTAAGCAACACACTGCAAGGAGGTATTCTTATTATATATATAGATAAAAAACAATAATCTATTCTTAACGTAATCACAGACTTCAATTTGGCATAAAGGTCTCGTTACCAGGCTATTAATTTTTTTTTTAAAGAATCAGACTTCAACCATAAAGAAAGTATTTCGTGTATGATTGTCGTGTCATGTTAAAATATCGTAGTGAGCGTGTTGTAATGTGCGTAGCGTTTTATTTATTAAAAATATGCACGATTAAAGCAATTTTTTAAAATAATATTGGTATTCCACGCTCCTCCTCTATGTCAACTATAACTGGGAGAAATTTCGTGCTTTTACATCTACGCGTCTTTCGTAAAATGGGGTATAAAGTTTTCCGCTCGCGAATTAGTATGTAGATGATAAAAATTTTATGTTTTTATCTCTTCATTTTTTATAAACTATTCGAAGGTTGAATGTTTGAACCTTTCCCCGTCAACTATTCCTATTTCCTCAATTTAGCCTATTACCCTCTCTAAATACCGACACCTGTAGTTCTTCCGATGTTGTGATTGTCCATGGGCGGCGCTAGTTGCGTTCCATCAGTTGACACGTTTGCTCGTTTGTCAGCTAATTTAGTAAAAAATACCAGAATATTATGTGCAATTCCAAACTGAATTAAAACACTTTTAAAGATTTAGGGCCGGTTTCACCACTTTCTGATTAGTGTCGGATATCGATAAAAAATCAGTGGCGTAGCGTGGGTATTGGTCGTCCGGGGCGGAGGACAATTTTGCCCTTTACTAGGCTTTTCAATTTAATTCTACAATTTTTTACAAACATTATCAGCGATTTTTGTTCACGCGGATATTATTCGAGGTTTTAAAAAAAGAATCAAAATTTTTCTCTGTCAGTGCATATACTGTCATAAAATTCAATGTGTATAATATAAATACATATAAACTAATAAATACATATAAACGGTAATATACCTTACAGTTAAATACGCCACTACATATAAAGAATCTGTCAAATAAGTTGTGGATAGACTGTACGGTACTTATCAGGAAGGAATCTTAAATTTGATGATTTCTAGCTGATTTTAACACACGTTCAGCATGGCCATTTCGCTTCGCTTCTCCTAAGTATAGAAAAGCTTAAGTTATCGTAAGAAAATCTCGGTAGAACCCACACCTGTACAAATTAAAGTTTTCCCAGAGAACAGGAAAATCTACTCGCTATGTGGAAATGTACGTTATTTCAGGCTAACAGAGGTATTTAGAGCCTTATTCAATAGGTATATAAGGCTGAATTTACTCTGATTTATATCTAATCGTGCACAAAGTTTATTTTTTCTGACTTTCAACTGAAAAGTTTCCAACCGCAGCTGCAGTGCAGCACGAAACAGATAGTGTCTGTTTCATTGAAATCAAAGTCTGTTAATTAGTAAAAAGTTAATTGACCACTAACACTTACCAAAAGAAAGCCTCTTAATTTATACACATAATAAAACAGGAAAAGTGGCGTGTCTGTACAATTAATATTTTTACAAACTAATCAATTTGGGGGGCTTATGAACAGTAATAGAACACTTTTAATCAAATTTTTTAAAACATTGAAATTTAGCTATGAGTGCCGTTTGTCTGTTTAGGTGTAAAACAATTGCAGTTTTAGAGCGTTTGTTCACCGCACGCCGGCACCGTCAACGATATTAATTTGAAATCTTGTAATTTACCTATTTTAATATCTAGCTATAGTATACTTTAATTTCAATTATTTTTTCGGGTCCGAAAGCTTCTATCGACGCAAAAATCTGGTAGTTTTTAAAATGTTATTCATCTGCTTCATCCATTTATGTCTTCAATTCATAACCTTGTTTGTCGAAAGGGTTAAAAGTTAACGGTGTTTGTGAAAATTTCATAACTCGACTTTATGAGGCTTTCACGCTCATGTACGTACGGCTTACGTAACGTGACGTCACGGCGCCGTAAGGTTCAACTATGATTTGAAAACGAAACTTTCAGCACTTTATTATTATCACCAGTGGCATGTAGGTATGAAGTTGGTCTTACTTACAAACACGATTTTAAGATAGTAGGGTACAAGCGGAATAAAATGCGCAATATTTCGTGATCTCTTTGGTTAGCCTTTCCATCTAAATTGTTTAAGACGAAATTTTGCGAAGGGAGACGATGCAGACAGACAGTTCTACCAATGCTAGGGTATGTTTGCACTGGTAGGTAATTGTTATAATTATAATAAAGTCGAATTATATTGCTCAAACTAAGATTGATCCTACCTTACATAGCACAAATTTCAAACGCCACCTGCTGGGTCACAACGACCCATCAAAAGATACGCATCAACTGCAAAACCACATGTTTCAAAGCCTATGTTTACACTCATACTGCTATGAACATAAGGTTCAAAGTTGGGCCAATTTCTCCTGACGCACCGGAGCGCGTCGGGTGAGAGAGTGGGAATTTTACCCGTAGTAGAGTCCCACAACACCATCTGTGGGTTATAATTGTAGCGATGCATTTAAGGGTCGATGCGTTAAGGGCGTTTTAGAGTCTTGATAACCCAAGCGGGGTTGTTCTGGTTTACCGACTTTCAGAAACGGGTAGGTTCTATATATTTTTGCTAAATTAACTCTTTTTTGTATCCATTGTAAATAGAATGTAGATATTAAGTAATGTCGGACTAGACTCACGCCGGGGGTTGCGGGTTCGAATCCCACCGACGGAACAAAAAGTTTTTCAAAGTTCCTGGACGATCCAGGGTGTATATTAAATATGTGTATCTATTATTAAAAATCTTTAATATGAGTATAGTATAAAAGTATTAAATATATTTCCGTTGTCTGGTACCCGTAACAAAAGTCCTTTAGGTACATGCGAGTGTTTACCGTGCGAGTTTCTTACGCCGGTTTTTCTCACCGCGTTAGTTCCCGAACCGGTGGTAGGCATCGTAGTGTCGACGTTCAGAAAGTGTACTTAAAGTTCTTATATTAAATAAGAAGACTTTGATTTGATTTAATCTGATTTCACTGACCAGGGGGTCAGACTGACGTGGTGTGAAGCGTCCATAGAAAAAAAAGTAGCTTATATCATAAAGTTTAATTTGCGGCTGCCCGTAGCGTTGAACGTATTTGTACCTTTAGCGTTTCTCACCCCACATAATATTGGCTGTATTTTTATTGTGGCAAACTCGCAATTCAAACAAGAGTGCCAATCGAGTTCCGTCACCTAATGAATAAGCCGTGATCAAATAAGTCATATTCCACGCCAATAACCCGGTTCCGAAATATACGATAAATCCAGGCCGTGACAAGGGCAAGTGATAATACTCTAGAGCTATGTGTATGTGTTCCCAATATGGATAACAATAACTCCCGCAACGGTTTCGGTGACGGTGGCCGGTTTAATAGAAGGCCCGTTACGCAGGAGTAATTTTGTAGTGCCCCAGTGTGTGCGCAGTACACAAGAGCATTCTCTCTTACTTTACTCTTATAACCCCTGACCCTGACACACCTTATAACTCTAATGACCCATGCCCATTCGACGCATGGATCATCCGGCCGGATAAAATGCAACTTTATGACATAGACTACATGTTTCATTTTCCTCTTTAATGACGGTGACGACATTGACGATACAACAATATCGCTAAAAAAATTAAACCTATAGCCTAGATTATAAATTTTCATTTTATCCCGAAATAATCTTGTTCTCGGTTGACGGATTTGGTGGACAAACGGCGTAATACTTTGTCGACGATCACAGGCGAATGTAAAATACCAACGGCCAGTCGGGTATGCCTTCTACAGAATCGTGCTCCCATTATTATGAAGAGGAGTCATCATGATGACACACGGATAACCTGACATACCTATAAAAAGCATATTTAGCTAACATAATGTATGTAAAACCCTGCATATTCCCACCACCGTTACCTGACCCAAATTGTACAGAGCCGGTGAAAGCGTTTATCGATCACTTATAAGTGTTGAATACTAATTTCATATCTTGAGGAGCAGGGATTTGCTTGGAATTATTATCGGAAAATGATGTAGTTTTTCCACCAATAACGCGTTGAACAACCTAAATGTCTAAGAACAAAAAACGTGATTGCAATTTAAACAGTGCCATATTCGAATTTGGTGCCAAAAATCAGCCATTTTGTTTTTTTTATATTTTGTTTTTTATAAATAGGAGTCTAACGACACCTTTCAAGCTAAAACACATCAATCAGAGCGTCCGTGGCCTAGTGGGTAAGACCTTTCGCATTCGAGAGGGTGCAGGTTCAAAGCCGGGTGGAGGCTTGTACCAATGAGACATTTTCCGATCTTAAGTAAATAATGCTGATACTCAATTGCGTGGGAGAGCCACGCTTCGGCATATATGCACCGGCTCCACCGGAGTGATACCACGGCCTCACAGAAAACTGACGCGAAATGGCGTTGTGCTGTGTTTGACGAGTAAGTGAGTTCGCATGTGACCCTACTTTCCTAATCCCTTATCTCTATTCCTATTCCCTATTCATAAAAAGGCCGGCAACGCACTTGCGACTCTTCGGATGTTACGAGTGTCCATGGAAGATGGTAGTTGCTTTCCATCAGGTAACCCGTCTGCTCACCTGCCTCCTTAAAAGTCTTTTAAAAAATCAAGCACACATACATACTCTCAAAAAACATGACCCTCCAGTTGGGTCAAAATACTACTCCTATCAAGCAGCCTTTTATCAGTTTTAGCAAGTCCCTCGGGCTCCCTGGAATCATATCATAGGGTTTTCGCGGGTGTACACCACTGAGCCTGGGGACACATGAGATGCAGTGGTGGGAATGTATGGTGGACCAAATCCCGTTTTGCGAAACTGGCTCTGAATAATATAGGACTGGCAAATCAATTTCATTGATTCGAATTTGTATACCCTACCTATATGAGTAAGTCATGTTTAAAATTCACTAAGCGCGATGGCCAAACAAACTATGCGCATTGTTTAATATTCTGTCTGTCTGTCTGACGTCTCGACTTGGAGGGAATTCTCTGCCACCATAACTATAACTTCTCGGTAAAATTTACGCAGCACATCCCTACTAAATACTAATATTATAAATGCGAAATTGTGTCTGTCTGTCGGTTACCTCTTCACGGTCAAACCGCTGAACCGATTTTGCTGACATTTGGTATGAAGATACTTTAAATCCCGGATAAGGGACATAGGATACTTTTATCCCGGAAAAATGTACGGTACACTACGGTGACGCTACAAAATTGCGGGCATCACCAATAGTAATTTATACAATTTTTGTTTCGCTGTCATAAAGTGAATTTGTCAGATAAAGACTGGCAGACCTTAAGTTGCCACGAACAATTTTTTTTATATAGGGGGCAAGCGAGCAGACGGGTTACCTGATGGAAAGCAACTGCCGTCTCCCATTGACATTGGTGACACCCGAAGAGTCGTAACTGCGTTGCCTGTTTTTATGAGGGAATAGGTAATGAGAATAGGTATAGGGGGCTTAGGGAAGTTGGACCACTAACTCACTGAACGAAACACAGTACTTACAACGCCGTTTCACGCCATTTTTCTGTGAGGCCGTGGTATCACTCCGGTCGAGCTGGCCCATTTGTGCGGAAGCGTGGCTCTCCCACGGCAATGAGCATCCGTACTTGAGATCGGAAAATGTCTCATTGGTACACGCCTCCACCGGGGTTTGAATCAGCACCCCACTAGGCTACGGACGCTCTAAGCTACGGAACCTTAAAAAATAAGGGGGTCAAAGATTACAGAGTGGGCTTCACACGAGTAACGTAGTCAAAAGGGAAACATTAAAATTACGTAAGTGACGTAATCAAATGGAAAAATTAAAATTACGTAAGTAACGTAGTCAAAAAGGAAAAATTAAAATTAGTTACCACCACCAAATGTTGGTAATGTCATTAAAGAAGTCACTTGAAAATGCACGTATCTAAATCTCTTTTTAATTTCATTTTTTTTTCGCGTAAGAAAAAAAAAGACATGGAGCCATAGCTACAAATTGTAACGCGAATTGCGCATTCTCAGAACTCAGTCCCTTATGTCTGGGAGCAGGGAGTACCCTGACAAGTTTTTTCCCGGCACCCGAAATTTTATAATTAAAGCGATGGGCCTGACGCGACACTTGAGAATTTATATTCGAATTATAACGGTCATTGACCCTTCTGTCACACCCTCCTCACATTGCGAGTACAAATAAGCGCTGCTGATTAGAGATTGCTAAAAAGAGTCACCTGTTTCTTTAAATGGTAACCAGGCATATCCCTAGGTATCTACAGTTTCGCCTGGATAGGCAGCATTACGGAAAGCTCTTTGTATAATCTCAGGGTTGCACGTAAATTTCAGTGTGACAACTTAAGATAAGATTCAAAGATTAGGCACCGTGTTGTTTTCCAAAACGGTGGTAGGGGCAATATTTTTGTATTTTAAATTAAAATAATTGTAAAAACAATCTGTTTGATAATGAAAACTTCTTAGCTACAAATAAAGCTCGTTTTAATCTTCAAAACGAAAAGATCCGTCAGAGCTCGTGTTTTGAAAAATTCGCAAGACGATGATGTGTATTTCACAGACCACCTAGCCATTTCGTTCTACCGCGAAGGCCTCTACGGGACTGAGAGTCAGTGTTCGCCAGACTTACGCCTACTTCTTAGAACCCTCACTGGCAATAGTGAGCGCCCACAGTAACGGAAGATGAAACAGTATACCTGGCATTATTATGGAGTTACTAACTTAAACGTATTAATCTGACAGCTGATGGAAAATGTTGAGTAGGTATTTGAGGCAAGCTAAACCTTGTAATATAACTGGAGAGTTATTAACATATTGCCTAAAATAAATTTTTTGGAATATTTTTTTATTAAGGTTTAATGTAGGGTAGGCCCCGCTTCTCATCTTGCAGAAATCGCTTGCACACTATAAAGAATGTGTTTGTGGCAAAATGAAATTTTAATACAGGACTTTCCATCACCTTTTGAAAAAAATCAGATCCCAAGACATATATCTTCGGGTGCAGCAGAGACCCACATGCTTGCGGGCTCGAACCCCCATCCCTCAAAGCAAGCAAGATGCTTGTAAGTTGCAAGGTATTTTCTCAGCGAAAAAAAGGACACCATTTTAATGCCAGTACTCACTTCTGATTCTTTACCTCAGATGATGATTAATGACAATTACCGAGATCCGCAAAAAATGACGGTCAACGACACACGATTATGCAATTTCACATCCATTATGCATTCGCCAGCGGACCGAGTCGCTTAATATGTATACCGGGATGAAAACCGCAAGAATACTGTTTGTAGACACAACAAAAACACCGAAAATTGCCACTTTCCAAGTAAATTAACGCTTTATCGTTTGACGCGAATTTCGATGTTATTCCCGATGTTCTGCGATTATCAGGGTGTTATAAAACAGACTGATAAAAGTTTAAGGCTCTCAAACAGGAGAAGGTTATATATTATGATCCCCAGTTCGGGGCGCGGGTCTTGAATTTGCTCAACGAAGTAGAAAAAAAATTGTTATATAAGTTTTTATTAAAACAATATACACTTGCCACAAAAATGATACAGCTTGGGTATACAAATAATTATAGTTATCGTAGTTATACAATGTATTGTTTTCGTATATCAATTAAATCAGCTCAAACTAATTACTATAACTTTGACTATATACTTAAGTTTGACATTCTTTTAAGTGTGTTTTAAGTGTGTGTTTAAGTGCTCAAGAAGGCTTTAAAACTATTTCCATACGACCATAAAATTAAATCTAAACGTTTATTCGTGTTTACGAGCTTAAATCGAATAAACTCATCCCCCAGTCGAGCGGGATGGCTCGCTAATAGAAAACGAATGGAATAATAAATTACGTCACGTCAATCCCGCATTTACTATTCTATTTCGTTCTCGTCAATCCCGTCGAATAGTGCCGACTGACGGTATATAAGTAGTACTTGACGAACCATCAGTATACCGATTAACGACTTAGGCCGGCCGCAAACGTAAGTTTTCCGTATAAGGTTTCCTAATGGTGAAAGCAAATTCACCAGAACCGAACGAGCCGAACGCGGCGAAGGAAAAGAATTTCTAGAATTCGAACCTCGCAGACTTGCCCGCGCGGAATCGACCAATTCGTCCGAATCGTTCGCTGTCAAATTCAAAGAGGAAATGACTTCGATTCGTTCGGTTCTGACAGATGTACGTTCACTGAAATGCAAAATTCCGCATTTGGACGCCCGAAATCCGAAGACATTGTATCTGTAGAAAAAAATTGGCTAGCGCATACGTTTCACTTTTCCCCGTACATAACTACACTTTTACGCGTTCAATACATTCTGGAATCCGCATGGGGAAAACGAATTCGGAAAGTTAATTTTTTGTGTGTTTTGAAATTTCTCTCAGTTATGGAGGAAACATGAAATATCAATATTATTTTAAAATATGCGTTCATCTTTCATATTTTCAATAAATAAAACGCTACGCAGTACGTACACAACGCAAAACAAACGCACACTATTAAATCATACACGAAATGCTCTTTTGTTTATGTTTTTTCTGTGTTTTTTTTAATAAAATTTAATGGCCTGGTAACGAGACCTTTATACCAAATTGAAGTCTGTGATTGAATTGAGAAAAGATTATATTTTAGCCACCTCAGGGGCTAAACCCCTCCACGCAATCGATTTTAATATTTATAGTCGAATTTCAACCACAGGACGACCTTAGTTATTAATCTTTATGAATCTGCGTTGTTTTTTTTTGTTTTTAAAATTTAGTTCAAAGCATGCTTACAACTTTTTAGCTAGGGTTGCCAGGTCGCCAAATCTAAAAGCCGGACAGACCAGCCAGTTTTGCCAAATATATTATATATATAATAGGTATTTTCGGAATATTTACGTGTAGTCTAGAGGTTGGTCAGCAGAATCGAATGTAAATAAAATACACATTTTAAAATTGGTTTTGGCTGGGAGCACACCGGAATTCGTTCTCATTAAACCGACCCCGAGGGAATATTGATTTCAAGCCGTTTTAGGACATTGAAAAGTACCGCTATGGAGTACTACTCACCTATAGCTCCGTTGCACCAAAATTCGTATACCGCATGAGAACCCTACATTTTTCATGGATGAAAAGTATCCTATCTTTAACCGAAGCTCAAAGTTTCTTCATGCATTTAGTTAATGTTTTGTCAATCGTGGTTGCTGGCCGCGCGGTTCAGAAATGGCCCTCTTCAAATGCACACGGTCGCCGTTCCGCATAAAGTAGTAAGGTATGAGCAACTATAAGAGCTTTCACATGACACGGCGATCGTGCGGTAACTTCGGGCAGCCCGAGTGCCGAGTGCAAGTTTTTATTTGACATTCGATCGTGAGCGCGTTTCGCGTTTACATAGGATTTTATATGGGATTTGTATAGCGCCATCTAGCGATGCTCACGGTCACGGAACAAAACCCATATAAAAACCTAGTAAACGCGAAACGCGTTCATTTTCGAACGTCAAACAAAAATTCGCGCTCGCCACTCTGTGCTTACACACTGTTAGGCCGAATATTGCTACCTTTTCATGTTAAGAAAAAGATGTCAAATGTATGTCAGAGTTAGTCTAAAAATAAGGCATATATGTAAGAGCATCATGTGAAATAAATAATTTATAACGCCTTACAGCCTTTGAGTTTCTTAAAAGGACTTAAAACGCAACGATCGTTTCAGTAATATATGCACTTATATAGATGGTTTCATATAAACACGGGCGTAACACGGCACGGCAACCGTGCATGTGAAAAGGGGCCTATCATCCCCCTCAAAATATGACAATAAGATAGCAAAGAGAGACAATCTGTGTGCCTGCGCCTTTCAAGTCTCTGATTAAGCCTTAGGAGTGTATTGAAGTTTGAATAAACCTTTCGGGGTTCATTCACAGTGAATGAACCTGTTCCTCTCAACTAAAGCTTTTGAGACTTAATTTGAATAAGAAAATTAATGAATGAGATGTTAAAAACTTTTTCTGCATGGCTATAATTAGACGCTAGTTTTAAATGGTACCGCATTGAAATTTTTAACTGTTTTTATGTACTTTAATATATTAGCATTAATTGCACTAGACTAGAGCAAAGCTGCATAAATTGTTATATATGTATTTTTTCATTTTATTTTCATTGTCTTTTTATTGTATGGACGCAAATATACATATGAGTTAGATGTTTATTCCCTCTCTATAGTCTGTGCAGTTCTCTTAAAAAACTGCGTCCATTTTCAGTTTCAACATTTCTGCTTTTAAATAATGAAATATAATTATGAACATCATTATTTAAATATTATTTAAGTTCAGGCTCATCTGGGGCGGCTATAATGATGCTATTTTAAATGTTACGTCAGTCGTCACGTTTCAAATATCTTGTACTTGTTACATGTTTTTTATATTTAGGGGGCAAGCGAGCAGACGGATTACCTAATGGAAAGCAACAGCCGTCGCCCATGAACACTCGAAAGATCCGAAGAGTCGCAAGTGCGTTGCCGGCCTTGCCCAGCCTTCGGTGGGAATGGGAATAGGGATAGGGGGATCAGGGAAGTTGGGCCACCGGTATAAACTCACTCACTGAACGAAACACAGCATAACGCCGTTTCACGCCAATTTTCTGTGAGGCCGTGGTGTCACTCCGGTCCAGCCGGCCCATTCGTGCGGAAGCGTGTCTCTCCCACGGCAATGAGCATCCGTATTATATACTTAAAATCGAAAAATATATCTCATTGGTACACGCCTCCACCGGGGTTCGAACCTGCACCCTCTCGAGTAACTAGTAAAGGTAGGTACAAAAAATAAAATATATAAGGTAGAGACCAAGGTATAGACCATTGAGTATGCAAAATATGAGGACCGTATACCGCCCAAAATTCAACGAATTAGCATTTATACTATAATATCTGATAACTGTCGATTAAAGTAGCTGTTAATTTATTATGTCGTTATAATATCAATAAAACGCTGTTCGGTCGTAATGATCGAAACATAATCACTTCGAACCGTTATTATATAGCAGTATGCTATATTTAGTCATCTACTTGAATTAGCCAGGTGGGTGTTTTTCGCCGAAAAATTCCGTTCCGCATTTCGGATACCATACGACCTGCAACTTCCAAGAGATTTTGTGTCGACAATGCACTTACAACACTTCTAAGCTCGCCCTTGCCTTGCTAAAAGCAACTACCTTCGGCTGTCGGTATAGAGACTTGCAGCATTATAAGAGTTGTAGGTGCGTTGCCTGCCCTTTAAGATGGAATACGCTCTCTCCGTTCAAGTTTGCAGGTCGTTTTAGTCCGGAAATACTGCTGGCGTTAGTTCATTCTATTTCACTGTGCAAGGCAGAAAGTTACGCGAGAAGCGCGTACATTTTTCGCGTACGATAACGGAGAAAAATTTCAGGTGCTATGATTCCCGAACAATTCTTCTGAGCATTAAGTATGCCACCAACTTTATGAATATTGCCTAATGTGTCCCCCGAACAATGTAGTGTAAGTACTAGACAGAGACCAGACGTTTTACTCTAAAAGTCCATACTATCATAGACCAATTATTTTTTTTTTACCAATTATTTTAATTTCTCTTTTTTTAACAAATTATTTTAATTTCTCTATGATACTATTCATCTTAACCGGTGCCGCGTTGGTACCTGAAATCATCTCAAGTGGTCCGCGAGTCGATGTTACTATGCTACCTGACGAACTTGAAAGAGGAGACATTGAAATGCAACACAAAATTATCTTTTCGCTCATTATCCGGTATGATTCATTAGCCCTGTCAAATTTCTATACAAACCGCGGTTGTCAGCAACAAAGTGATAAAACAACACTTTGTTTACAATGGCGTTTTGTGTGTAATTAATTGGGCTATATTAGGGATACCATCATCTTTATTGCTGTTTCCGGTTAAGCAGGCCAAAGGTATGTTTAGGGAGGTTTTTCTTTTGACTATTGCTGTATGAATTTTGTTTCGCACCAAAAGTTTCGGACACTTTTCGAAATCCCCTCAAAGGTCCTTTAATAATGTCAACATCAGATTTGTGTTTCTTTCGCTGTATTTTACGAATAAAAGAAGAATTTGCCTTTTACATGGTTTTATAATTTGTACATAGGTATTTAACAAGAATTCTAATGGGTTCTCTTAAAACATTTGACGTAGGCGGTAGGTCATCTAATTAAGACGAGATATTTAGACTAGCATCCAATTTAAAATCTTCAAAATGACGTAGTTGATTAATTTAACTGGCTTCTATTATTAAAATTAAAATAATTATTATACGGTTTGCAGAACCTTTCTGTACTTTTTAGGTGCAATCTAACAGTATGATTGTGTTTTTTAATTTTTACGAGCATCATAATTATGTTTTGTGTTAATTATATCGCTTATTAAAAATAAACACATGTTATTGCAAACAATGAAACTTGAGTAACATCATCAACGACATTTATTATATACAAAGTCTAGGCCTTATATACTTAAAAATAAAGCCTAATTTCTATAAATTTACATATCCTTGTTACCTTCTTACGATGTTGTGGTTTGCATATTCAGTCTTTGAGTAAGCTAAGACAATCTTAAGATAACAGGAGTTTAACTTTTGTATGTAAGATTACGAATGACTTATATATTTTGGTTACTCTACATTGTAGCGCGTTGGAAATTGAGCCTTCACTTGTACATCATAAGGTATACTTACGTTTAAGTTTGATCTTGATTTTGTTCCTCGGACTCCAAGTCAACAGGCCTGAAATGTCAACAGCGCCCCGCACATTCATTTACTGACACAAACTCATGTTTGTTTCGCCAAACAAACACATTTGACACATTTCGATGGCAAATCACTCATTTTTTGAGGCAAAACGCGATTATTTAACAGGAACTCAGTTTTACGACGACGTCGCGGCCTTGCGTGCGGGCAACTGTCATTTAGTACAATACTCTATCGCCAGAGCGCAGGTGAGGGAGAAAGCGATATAAACATAATGCGTGCTAGAGAGACAGATGCCGCAAAGCCTCAAAAGCTTGTACCAGTATGCATAACGCACTGATTTGGTTCTTGTCTTTGTTGTCACTGTTCGCTCTACTGCCTTCCATTTATTTTTGACAGTAATTGCACCATTACAGTTTTGATAGAAGAAACAAAAAATAATAGCAGTTTGTATCAAACTTTCAAACCGGAAGGAATCAAATTCTTTTAAACTCTACTAAAAAGATAGAATGTTAAATGTGAAAAACTTTAATTTAAAGTAAATCACGCCTTCGGACACCTGTATATATAATATACAGCGTGAATTTTTACATTATTTTGCTTTTTTCATACATTTCGGTCCAATAGATCGTCAATTTGTATAGAACAGCTATTTCTTTTTTTTAAGAAGAAGTTATCCCCATACAAAAAATTGTCTGTTTTCATGGGTAGAATAATATCTATAATAATATCTATGGACGCTTCATACCACGTCAATATGGCCCCGTGCTAAGTACCCGAAGGACTTGTGTTACACTTACCAGACAACGGAAATATAATTAATACTTTTATATTATACATAATACTTTTATATTATACATACTATACATATTTAAGATTTTTATTATATAATACACACATTTAATATACATTCATGACACAGGAACATTGAAAAACTTTTTGTTCCGTCGGCGGGATTCGAACCCGCGACCACCGGCGTGAGCTACCAAAGCGCTCAACCACTGCGACACAGAGGTGGTCGAATTATCCCCTTAAGGAAGTAAAACGATGTAAAATTCACGCAATATACTTTGTTGTGCAAAAATTCACTTACTATACATTTTTAAGAGATTAAGGACCTGTTTCACCGCTCACAGAGTTGGTCTATTTACTTGACAGATAAAACTTTATGTAACAGAATTTGAATGGAGAATCTGTCAAAAAAGTTGTGGATAGCCTACAAGAAACTTAAACAGTAAGCGATGAAACAGGCTCTAAGAGTATCCTTTGTCCTTTTCCGGGATCCAAATTATCTCATTTCCATATTTCATCAACGTAGGATCAGCAGAATTTTATTTACGCAAGTGTGTCAATCTGTCAGTACCTCTTCACGCCCATACCCCTGCACCGATTGTGCTGAAATTCGGCGTGGAGATACACAGGTCCCGTCCCAGATACACAAGGTACTTGTCCCGGTTAATTTTACCATCGTTATCTACAGGATTATATTTTAATGTAATAGAAAGTAATAAATGAAAATTGTCACCTGGAGCAACTGCCGTTTCCTATAGAAAATTGCAACATCAGAAGAATAGCAAGTGCGATGCCGGATATTTATGTGGGACCAGGAACAAGGCTAAGGTAATAGGGATAGGCCGCCGGGAGCTCTCGGGCGAGAGTCTCGTGTTGAGGGTCTCGTGGCGAGAGAGAAGCGACTGACTGGCGAGAGGAGGCGAGTGCAACCCTTTACACCAGTGATTCCCAAAGTGGTCTACATCGACCCCTAGGGGTCTACGTCACCGAAAAAAAAATTGGAGGTCCATGAAATGAAAAATAAATGTATAAGTTTTTTTTACTGTAGGTTTTTAACATTAACTGCACTACAAATAGAAATTTACAGGAAATCAATGTGAAGTAACTAGTAAGTAGGGGGTACTACCTAGCACGGAGAAAATGACAAGGCTCTATGACAGAAAAAAGTTTGGGGAACTCTGATTTAGGTACACTATTACACTCGGGCCGTCTCGCTGTGTCTCGGCGAGAGTGTACAGTCTCCATAATAGTCACTACGTCAGTCAGTACTAACACTATGTTAAGTAGCTGCTTAATTAATTTATGTTCAAACATAAATTCCGGTATTTTAAGTAGCTACTAGCTAAGTAAACAGAATCGTTAATTTTAGACGATCACTTTTATTTTAATGGGTAATACAGGTTGTTTCTAATAGTAAATATTATTTGGGTTAGTCAGTTTTTTTTTTGTCGCAGACAAATGTTTAAATAAACATTTAACCAGCATAATTATTGCAGCATACAACATCGATAAAATAAGTTTATTTGATAACCAATGAAATATGTTTCTATGTATGATGTCAGTAGGTTCAAGGAACAAAACCATACAAATTTTGAGATATTTTTTGTGCCCTGGCAACTGCTCATATACATAATGCACAAGAACTGAGCTTTTTTACAAAAATCTCAGTCATAATGTTAGTCTATGTAATAAAGATAATGTGTATGAGATAAGGTTTTAGTATTATGTAATTAAAAATAAAATATTTATTTATATTCAAATTACTATTATAATACACGAAATTGTCCTCTTTACTAACATTACAAAGTTAAATATACAAACTCAAAATAAAAGTATAAAAACTATAAAAGGAAAACCTTTTCGAAATCGTCCCCAACTGGCAGAGTACCAGTTGTGCCAGGTAACTCCAGGCTCTGGGGTCTCGGGTGGCTTCGATAAGCTTTTTAGATATCTCTCTATAGAGCTTATGTGCTCCCGGACCCCACGTGCCTAGGGTTTCCAACCCAAACGGCTCAAACATGAGATCTCCGCTGAAGTTTTGCCCTGTACATAGGACGGGGTGAGTGTGTCGACACAAGTTGCATCCCACACAAGGGCCCGTCCAAGACTCCAGGGGACCAGAGTCATACCATCGGGTCTCTCGCCATCGTCGTGCGCCAAACCAGAGGGCTCCAGTATAAACGTATCCAATAAAAACGTACTGCGCTACGCGAGCAGCACAAGCCATGGTGACCGTAGCTGTCCACACGTGCGCCGCAAACACATTGATGGGGTACG
>JAOTAV010007794.1:0-28850 GCA_026546445.1 Cyclargus thomasi | reverse complement strand
GTAAGGCGTTATAAATTATTTATTCCAACTTTCACATGATGCTCTTACAAGCCTTATTTTTAGACTCACTCTGACATTACATTTGACAACATCTTTTTCTTAACATGAAAAGGTTATGAGGTAATAAGGTAATACTCGGCCTAACAGTTATATAAAAATATATCATCAGAAGAATCAATATTCAGAATGTCATAAAACGATCGATAACATTATTTTTAATTATCAACAAAGAAGAACATTATATTTTTTTTCCACTTCAGTTAAAAACTAGCAACTCACAACTTGGTTTTTCATAACTACCGCTTTCAAAGGTTACAAGGCCAAATTGTTAAGCTCAATTCTCAATTTTCCCTCCGAGCGGGGCTTTAATTAAAAAGGTCACGAAGATAACTAATACCACTTGTATTAGCCTTTAATTGGAAAACGCAAGATTGAAGACTTGGGTCTTCACGGGTCCAATATTAAAACGAAGTCCCCTGTCAGAAAATTTCAGCTTCGATATAATGGCTATCTTGCCGCTCTTCAACTAATGGATTTTTAATTTACTATTTAATTTTTAATGTATAACGTATTTTCCCTTTCTTTAGACTAACTAGGGGAAGAAGGTAAGAATAATTTTTTAGGGTATTTTCTTCTGTGACATTACTACCTATATAGGTTTACTATAACTTTAAATCAACAAATACATGATGCTGAGAATCCTTGCTAACATAATACAGTAGAAGTTGTTCGCGTGGTACTTTATCGATTA
This sequence comes from Cyclargus thomasi, assembly GCA_026546445.1. NCBI lineage: Eukaryota > Metazoa > Arthropoda > Insecta > Lepidoptera > Lycaenidae > Cyclargus > Cyclargus thomasi. The sequence goes on along the minus strand of JAOTAV010007794.1, from coordinate 28,099 downwards.
TCCCGTTTTTAAAACATTTTTTGATTACTGCTCTGGTCTTATTGGTCGTAGCGTAATGTTATATAGCCTATAGCCTTTTTTGATATATAGACTAGCCAACATAAAAAAATAGTATTTCAATTCCGGCCTGTAGCTTCTGAGATTAGCGCGTTCAAACAATCTCTTCAGCTTTATAATATTAGTATAGATGAGAAATTGTGTTTATTTGTTTGTCCTTCTTTCACGCCCTGACGAAGCAACCAATCGAATATCTATTTTTGGAATATACTTAGTTAAAAGGATGGAGAGTAACATAGGTTACTTTTAATTTTGAAAAAACATCCCGTTTTTGAAAAAATCGAATTTTTACAAATTTTCGAATTCCACGCGAGCAAAGCTGAGAGCAAAAGCTTCAGCTTGACCACAACTACTGTACCGCGCCTTAGAAACGTGGGACGAGTAAGAATATTACGGGTGTCGGTGTTGACGGCCAACTGGCAGAGTAGCACGGTCGGTTACCATGGTAACCCTTCCCGCAGCACCGCGCTCATACTCAAAGCGCGGTATAGCTCCTGTGGTCAAGCTATAGTATATATCTATAGCTAAAGTATATATCTATCTTATAGCATCTATTTCATAGATTTGAACGGAAATTAAGAGCAAAAGCCTGATGTGATTGATGGTGACTTTCAGGCACTTTATGTACTCGTATAATATGGGAACATAAATTCATAGGGATTCAGCCAGGGCTCAGTCCGCGCGTGATCTAAGCTCCGAGGATTCCAAAGTTATATTTATTAGTTATATTAATAGTTTAATATTATGATAGAAAGTGTGGGAGGAAGATGCAAAATATTATGTTTATGTCAAAAACTAGGCATTTTGATTTTTTTTATGTACCCAGTGCCACTCGCGCTATCAAGACGAATCTAACGACACCTCAGAAACTTACATACATTCATACTAACACTGGAAATAATCCATTTGAAGCAGTCTGGTAACAACCTGCTACTTAACGTAATATGAGATAAAATGTAAACCTCGGTGCAAAAAAATGAAAATGAAAATCGAGAAAAAAAAAGGTACTTGTATAGTCTTAAAATTTGTAAAAAAAAACTCCCACTCGGTCCTATGACAAAGGGAAAGCAAATGCAGCAAACTTCACCGTAAAACGTGATCTCCTTTATTGTGATTGTAAAACTCACCCACTGCAAGGTAGTAAAAACGGGAATCTACTCGCAACGGTAGTAGCAATATCGACATACCTGAAAACAAAGATAACATTAATAATGTTAAATCCAAATAAAAAGATACCACAAAGAAAAAGAAAAAAAAAGCTGTAAGAAAAGTGTACTAATTGTAAATAATTAGTTCTACCTGTACGTGTTAAAATTTAATATTTGATACGTTAAAAAAGCACTTGAATTACATCAACATGAATTTGATTGAGTACATAATACTCGTACATATTAGAGCGTCCATAGGTTAGTGTGTAAGATCTTTGGTTCGCACTTGAGAGGGTCAGGTTCAAACCCCAGTGGAGGCGTGTACTAATAAGACATTAATCTCAAGTAGCCATGCTTCGGCACCAATGGTCCGGCTCGACCGGAACGATACTAGGGCCTCACAGAAAACTAATAAGAGAGTACAATAGATCATGCAATATTATTTGGTGTGGTGCATGTTGTTTTAAAAAAGTAAAAACAATAAAAATCTTCTGGTGCCAAGATGGTTTCTAAGAGCCCATTATAATTACTTCATGAAATGCTCGTACTTCACAAAGTACATGCAGCTGGTATTTACACAAAATTAAAATTCGAAAATGAAACGACACGCATAAAACACGATACTCATAACCACATAACCCTCACACGCACATGCCCATACATTACAGGAACGCTGCGTTTTATGGAGCCATGTATCAAAGTTTTGCGCATAGCACACTAGCCGAGGGGGTTGGAACAATGCGGAGACTTGGGCGTGAATTCCGGAAAGTTCTGATTCCCGCTTCACGCCTGAAAATACCAGAGTCGCCTGATTGGATCCACTAGGCTAGGAATAAAAGAACAGGAATGTGATAAACATTAACCCTTCGATAAATAAAATATTTAAACTGTGTATAGTCTAATCAAGATTCGCTGTCCTTTTCTGGAATATTGAAAACGTCACACGACAGAAAGGGACAGCGAACCTTGATTTAACTTTTACAACACTGTTAAGATTTAAACGCTGTTTAAACATTTTTATGAATAAAGGGGTAATACTTTAAGATATATTATGTTTGGACCGTTGGGCTGCTGCTGCCTAATAAATAACGTCTTGACATTTGAACCAAAAACTAAAAACACTTGAAATAAATTCAAACTTTGTTAAAAATGAAGAATTACTGCAGACTATAGAATTTCACAAATCCTATGTTCGGGTAAAAAATTTGTACATTTTATAAGGTATTATTTTTTTTTAAGAAAATAAAATACAAAAATAAACACTTCTGCATCATTATATAACATATTGCAAGACATTGCTCAGAAAAAATTAATAATTTTCGTCGTCAAACCCTTTCAGAGGAATCCGCACCTGACGCGTTAAAAACTTTAACAGAGACAAACCGTACTAAAGGACCTTCTAGCTGTGCAGAATAATATGCGTCATTTCATCAAAATTACTAGGAACGCTTCGTGTAATCTTGGCGAATTTCATTTCGCTAAAATGAGCGTGGAGCGTCCTCCCGACTGCGGATTCACGACGCCAAGGTTTGGAGTATTTAATGATAATCTTAAGTGAATCTAGACTCAGACAATGGAGTGTTCACAAAGATTTCCGTAATGACTGCGGAGAACAAGAGAATTTCAACAAATAGTTCGTCTTTATTATCATCTCTTTATCTATGCATTTGTATTAATTATATACAACGGGTAACGAAAATGATTACGTTAGATAAGAATAAATTAGCAAATATTTTGATGTACTATATTATAAAAGGCATACGAGGATCAACAATGAGGAGTCAATCAACAAGGAGGAATTTCATTTTTACAGAATTTGCCGTGGAAGAGCCATGGTTCGGCTCGAATAGGCCGGTTCGACCGGAGTGATACCACGGCCTCACAGAAAACTAACGTGAAACGGCGTTGTGCTGTGAGTGAGTTTACTGGTGGCCCAACTACCCTAATCCCTTATCCCTATTCCTATACCTATTCATTCATAGAGGCCGGCAACGCACTTGCGACTTTTCGGATGTCCATGGGCGACGGCAGTTGCTTTCCATCACGTAGCCCGTCTAATCGCTTGCCCCCTAAATATCATTCAAAAAGAATAGTTAATTATCAATGCACATGCATGCAATATAGGTACAAGCCTCACACTTCCACAAGCAATGAGATCACTAAAATAAAGTGTTAAGTCGTAAAAGAAAATTTCGGTAATTTCTTGTCCGTAATTCCATGAAGATTAATGAAGCAACGTAAATCTGGAACATAAAACTTTGTGTAGTTGTTGAAGAGGATACCTCGTTTTACGATTGCGTTCCTGGTTAGCGAAACAAACTTTACGAATTAAACTCTATCACAACCGGAATAAGATGTATTTTCACGTGGACGACTAATGTCTATTTGAATTTGCAATATCCTAAGATTCCCCAAATTCGGAGGTACGATCGTGGAATTTATTGCGTCGGGTTAGGAATAAATTTAATTTGTCAGATGCTACACCACCAAAACAAGAGACGGAAGGTCAAGGAATTTCCAATATTCCCAAAACTCGAAACATTAATTAAATATTATAGCGTAATATTTTTTTAATCGAATTTTTGTTCCATCGAATATTCAATGAATAACATATTGTCCAGGCGATTTCTTTTCCGCAATTTTCGCATTTAAAATATCAGATGACGATAAAAAATTTATTTAACTCTATAAGCGAAACACAAAAATTAATTGCATCCTTCCACGAAACATTTTCAATATTAAGGATTCCTGTAAATTTCTACATCTGAAATTATACCCGTATATGTATTTTGGGTAGTGCAACTGCAAATAACCATTCTACCTCAAGTGTGCACGACAATATCGCTGGTGCCGTTCTTAGCAAACCAAACATTGCACGTTGTGGGAAACCATTTGATTACAACAAACCGAGTGCTCCAGATTTCTATTAGGTAATTATAATTTTTGAAATGTCAACTTTCAATACGTAAAACAGTCTACAGTCTGAGTAGACTAGAATATAAATCATTATTCTTATACCAAAAATTACAATAACACAAATTACAATAAAGAATGTTATTAATGGTATAGAGGCTATAACGAAACAAAAACATGGTACTTTAGGGTTCGCATGTGTTCCATAAGAAGAGTTCATTGTAAAAGTAGCAATTGTAGAAGTAATTAATATATGATTTGCATGGGCAAACCCCTGAGCAACGCACGAGCGTCATAATTACGCCGTATATAAAAAATACAAGTATCATATCAATCGTATCGGTCAGTTTCACCGCTTACAGTTAGTCTGTCCACAACTTTATTTGTCAGATCTTGTATGAGGAATCTGACAAAAAAGTTATGGATAGCCCAACAGAAACTTTATCAGTAAGCGGTGAAACAGGCCCTTAGTGTAGTAATGCAATAGTACTAGCACAGAATACTCACTAATGGACACTCATATATAATTACTTACCCAGTAGAAACAAAGGAACGAAATTAAATTTCGCTAAGATCTAAAATGATTCACTTCTTAGCTTAAATTCACTTTAGAATTAATTATTATTGTTGACAGAGTATCGTACTTCAACGTGATTCTCAACAAAGTCACGTTTAATCAATCACAAAATATCGAGGCCGTAGAATCGGATTCTTTGTGTCCCAAATCAATTCCTTATTTAAGAGAACTCTTTGATCCCCTATCCACCGATGTTGTCTAAAATCCGGACTATTCTTCTGTGAAAGGGTTGAAGTAAAAATAGTTTTCAGAACAAATTTTCATCGTCACGAGAGTTTCGGAGTGGCTTGTTGCCTTGGCGTCGGAGCGCACTTCAAATCGAACCATTGAGATCTCAACAATGGTATATAAAATTACGTAAGTTTTATTTACTTTTGTTTGAACGATATCTTAGGCAGCCCGGCCTAGACTTACAATATCATTGAACGATACAATTTATTGTTCAATATGATTGAAAGACACTTTGACTCCAAACGATTAATTATATTGCCAAATAATACGAACTGCTCGATGTTATTACGTTAAGCCGTAGAATATTATTGATCCCGTGTACTCCTCATTAATATCAAAATTATTGAGATAGACTGAAAATATTGAGCCACACTGACCCAACACGATGCAATATAAAAATAGGGTACAGTAAAAATTATACTCGCTCAAACAGTTCTTCAATCATTGAGTGATCCTTAATATTAACCCTAAACAATTAGTTATATTGTGGGGGCTGTCGCGGTAGCCAAAGGAAGATCTTCCGACCAAGAGAGGTGTTGTATTCGGTCAGGCCGAAGCTCACAAGATACATTTCAGGTCTCGTATATATACCGCCGTGTTTCGAAAACTTCGATAACGCGATGCGGGATTATTACGCTTATTGTAGCCACAATTTTGTACAATACGTGATATTGTCGACAAAATTAATTCTCTAGGGCCTGCCTTAGTTTGGACTTCAGTTAAGTTTATCTTTTGAAAATCCTTTCTGATTGATTATTTGTTTTAACGTCAGCTTATCAAAACTGCTTTTATTACTAAATGATTAGGTAATCTCCTGTCCAAAACTTTAGAAAATTATTGTTTTTTTTATCCTTAGTATCAATTAGTGATTAGACTAGTATAGACGCAAATTCTATTATTTTTAGACATCGGTTGATAAAAGTAACTTTAGACAGAAGGTTGAATTTTTTCATTTATCCCTTAGTTTTTATTAACTTTTATTAATGGAATTGATGGAACTAGAAAATTACACAAATTATAAAAACTTAAATGCCGTTAACCAACATCTGGTCGTTTTTGACATTTTGATGCCATCATAATCAGAAGAAAAAGCTCTATCAACGTGTATTAGCAAAATTTCTGTAGCTTTTATAGTCATTGAGTTATTAAAATTAATATTGCCGTTATGAAGTACCGAGCCCTTAGAAAAACTTCGACGTCTTATGCTCATAACTCAAAAAGTACTTTTTGTACATAGCGGCATTTTAGCTTGAGGACGTCAGATTATCTCTAACTCAACCTGGTGAAAAATTTAAATACTCCTTTTTTAAGTAATTTCGATACTTCAATATCTAGTAATGGTAAATTGTATCTTTGTGCCGGGCATATAAATTCATTAATTTATTTGTAAACTTGCATCTGCTTGCTTAATTTTAAGAAAAAAAAACATATTATTTTTAAATAAACCAGAAAAAACCAAATGCAGAGTGTAATAAAAAGTTTACCCGTGCATTAATTTTTAACTTGGCTACGAACTAGGTTAAGCAGAGTTTTAACGTTCAGAAAGCAAAAATAAAGCTAATTGGCATAGATTAATGGTATTTATATATTTTAGAATACAAATTATTTTTAAACTGTATTTCGACCGATTTCCAAAAGAAGCGTAACTATTTGGCCCGTATGTATTATATAATTAGAGAATTGCCGAGTTCCGTATATTATTATAGGGTCTGAATAATTACCGTGTTATGTTTGCGTTCGAATATCTCCGGAACTACAATCACCATTTAAGTAATTCTTAAAGTACTTTTTGAGAAAAGATATATCAAATTCAAGTTAGTAAAAACAATTTTAAATCTGGAATATAAAATAAGTAGTTTTTGAGAAAATTCGAAATAGTTTCGAACAATTTCGAAGTTGTTTTAATTTTGTTTCATTGATTTTTTTTACAATGGGCATATTGTAGAGCACTATAAACTTGAGTACGGGCCGCCACATCAGTACCTGTATACCTACTTACCTAGTACCTACTTACCAGAGGCAAGTATCTTAAACGAAAATGTGCTAAATAGACGATACACAACAATAACAGAAGAGAAAAATAATGAAATAAAAAATTTCAAAACATCTGCACATAGTATAAGACTCTGTGGTTGGGCTGTGAGTCGATAGCAACGGCTAACACTGGACGGATCGGGCTGGGGATACAAGTAGATTTAATAATTGACACCGCTAAGAAAGGATTTTGATAAATCTCACCCCGAGGAGATAAAACGGGAGATGAAAGTGTGTATGAAAACGCGCGCGAAGCCGCGGACAAAAGGTAGTGTGATAAAAATGATGATAACGATGAAACAGTACGAACCTAAACCGCGCGTTCTAACGGTAGGAATTAGCGTGTCATTAGACGAAGTTAATCGACCACTCACGCCGTCGCGTCCGGCTAAATCTGCGGTGAACTCTCCTGCTATACTTGCACAGAACTTTGTAGACCGAGAGCTGGTAGCAATTTTTGAGCAGGGACTTGAGGCAAGCTGAAACCTTGTGATACACCACTCCTATTACATCCGAATACCAGTGGGGTGCATAGGATTATTTCAATGAGTGTACAGCGAGGTACTTAGCCGCAGCGTAAAAGACCGGCAGGACAACGTCCGTCAGGTTCAATTATAATCATCAAAATATTTATATATTTCATTCTTAGAGGAGACTTTTATATAAACGAGACATCCAAATTTATATGGCTAGCAACGAACTGCTTTTTTGCCTGAAGGTAGTGCACGTGCCTGCCTAATAGACAAACGAACTGTAGACTAGATGAATAGCGGGGTTAAAAAAAACAAAAATGTATCTGGAAAACTCATTGTTACGTTTCAAGTTGCCACAACTAAATTTATTATACTTTGCAAGTTTATTTTCGCAAACTATTTTTGCAAACGCCTGGCAAAACGGCTGTTAAAACTCCCAATAAATCATCTGGTTAATCGTTTTTTCTATTCATTAAGTTTTCCACTACAACATATGAAAATTGCATACTTATTTTCTCAAATATAGATATTTTTAATATTTTTTTCAGTCTGTAGTTCCATAGTGGGGTGTAATAGGAAAGGTTCATGACAAGATAGTAGCTTGCCTCAAATATCTATTCAAAAATTGCTATCAGCTCTCGTATTATTAACCGGGGATGGAGAATTCGTCCCGGTAAAATCGTCCACTCCGGTTCGTCCAATTTAACATCTACCACCGAATCTTCTGGACCGGGATGATAATAGGACACAAATTGTAAAACATTGGCTGGAATTATCCAAAATCACAATAACTATTTGATTATGTGATTCTTATCTCATTTGATAATTGTGAATGGATAAATTTGTTCATTTGGATATCAATCACACTGAACTAAATGGTTTTTAAAGAGTATACAGGCGAAGATCACCTGGCAAAACTAATAATAATAAAAGATAAATCGTTTGTTTGCAAATTCCACGCGGACGAAGCCGCGGCAAAAGGGAAAAAAAGAATAATAGAAAAAATGTCAAATTTCTTAACATTGAAATAACCTAAACGCCAATATAAAATACTGTATTCAAAATACATTCCTTATCTTCTAATAACAATTTCACAGGAATGGAAGAACAATTTCGATTTCTAAGAAAAAGAAATAAAAAATTTATTCAAGAGGTTCAAAGTCCGACAAAAAATCATGAAAGGCGACATCCAAACATCGGTAGCTAAAACTTTGATCATGCCGCAACTTGGTACAGGTTAAGTTGGATTGAATATAGTATCGAGCAGTTACCAACTTATCCGAACAGGAAATATATTTCCTATGCAAGGTGTATACTGCTAAGTAGGAAACATTGGCACCAACGGATATTACACGTCTCTCGCGATCCGAATTATTTCATCCTTTAGAAGGTAATTAAATAAATAATAAACTTTTGCGTGTAAGGAGGCATTGCGGGTAAGGGCACCATTATTATTTTATTCAACTTTTTTTTTAAAAAGCATTGAGCAATATAAAAACTTTCAAAACTCAATATTTTAGCTAAGCAAATAAATTAAACGGTGTAACTTAAGATCTATTACAATATATAACTGCTATGCTGATGAGATAATTCAAAGGTTTAAGAATTTCCATGATCTTAGGAACCGTGTTTCTGCATTCGAAATGGTAATTTCCAAAATATATGACGACATTTCAAATTGATGGGTTACTCAAAAACGGGGTCAATGTACAATACAATACAATACGTGGCACAAAACACCTACGGAATTATGCTAAACAGACAGGGATGTATAGGCGGCTTAGGCATCTCGCCGTCCTTTAGTTCTTGTCATCATGGCAGTAGGGTTGAAAATACAACGATAACATCCGAGGTCATTGAAGTTTACTTGTGCCGAGATGACTCTCGTCTTTACGATGCGACGTCTCGCAATCCTCCTCGATCGCTGCAGCTAAACATTCAAACGTGGATATTGCTTTATCGCGAATAGCCGGGTTTATTGGACATACGTTCTCCGTAAGACCTGCGACGAGATCATCTATGTAAATATCGGCTGCGAACCTTACATGCCGACGGTTCTATATTATTGCTGCCTTCTACTTACTTAAATCATCTAGAAGATGATTTAAGTAAGTAGAAGGCAGCAATAAGCCTAAGGTGAGCCATCACCACAACCGCACGCTGTCATCGCAAAAGAGATTCTTTTGGAACGATAAAATGCCACTTTATGATTTAGGCTATAGGTTTAATTTTCTACCGACATTGGTACATTGGCATTTTATTGGGTCGAAATAGTCTCGTTTAGGCGAAGGCGTGCGGTGAACGTTGGACTTAGAGGCAAACGGATGAAAAAAACAAAAGAACTTCCACGAATAATATTTAACGTCACAGTTTACATTCTATTTCTAGTATCCCTATGAATATAACTCGTACCTATCACTTGCCATAAACCGTTACGGACTCTCCAAATATATTCTGGAATTATTCTAACATCTGGAATTCCACCGTGAAATTCCCGTTGAATACGAAATTCAGTTGACATCCGTCAGGCAGATACCGGCGACCCGGACCGACCGCTGCTAATCCTATTTTTGCTAACTCCATTACTGATATCGACCGATATGTTTCCACGCCGGTGGGCGATACCGATTTAGACGACCATATTTGTCACTGCACTCGGAATATGACATAAATTGTTAGTTCCAGACTATCCTGTAAGCTCGAGCTTGTTACCCCGAATGGAAACTGTATTTCCGTTTTAGAATAATAATAAGCGAAAAGCCTCCGGGCCGGGTACTCTCGACATTTATTTTGCCTTTATCTTAGCTCATTATTTTATCTCGGGAAGATATTACGGATGTTTAAGAGACACGACACCGCAGGATTGCCGAATTTGGGGCGCGTAAGCCGGGGGACAGCGAGGTTTTTAATAAAAAGCGTTTATGCAAATTCTCTATTCTGGGTTGTCTAGCGCCCGTTTCTTCCGTTGCCGGTCGCCCGTCATTTTGATCGACGAGGGTTTTTACGATTGCGGACACATCCTCCGTCGGATTAACTCGTAACTGACGCCGAGGCTGTGAATTTAAATGGGCATTAGTAATGGACTCGACATAACACGCCATCGCGGTTTTAAATTGAAAATGCACGGATAGGGGGATTAAGTTGTATCACCGAGTAGAACGGTGTACGGAATTATAAATCGGTCCATCACGATTCAAGGTATTACGGTCGTAGAAAAGATATGATTTCAAGCTTTTATTTTTTTTCACTACATACTTGCATGTGGAAAAAATCGAGGTTTAGCTTATAGAGATTTATTGTCTAAATCTACTTAAAAATATGTACTCTAAAACTGACTCAACCAAAAATAGTATAAATAAAGATACAAGTTTGCGAATTCGTCCAAAAAGGGTAGAGCTATTGACGACAAGACTTGAAAGGAAAAAACATGATATATATTAAATTGGGAGATCTCTTTTGTTAGTCGGCTAAAGATGGAAAACGTAGCAGCAGTTGTGCACAAAACCTCAGGGTGTCTCAACAAAGTTTATAAAACACAATTAAATCTGACGAAATATACGCAAGTTACCGACGCTGAAGGTGAGCGCGGCATCTTCTGACACTTATGAGTTTCAAAACTAGCTGGATTAATACCGAGGTTTATCCAACCTCGTTCCAACCTGGTGAATGTTGAAACTTCGGGAAATTGCCCCACCGCACAAAGCGTCGTACTTTTGCTGACAAAAGAGGGGTGATATAGATCCAACGGATTCTAAAGGACGTAACAACAATTTATAATTATTATTATTTATGAGGAACTTTTAGGTTGGTAGGTTTTTGTATCTAATTGTAACTGCAAAGCATAATATTATTCTCTTTTTACATCGTACTCGTACCTTAAATAAAACTATACCTCCAATGCGTTGTTCCCTTGTCCCCCCAAAAGTTATTGATAGTATGAAATAAGATATTTAACAATTAAATTCCACAAAGAATAATTGAATTTCCAGTTTCATGAATGTGGTTACCGTACATGTACATTTCCACATAATCACAACCAATATTTTGATAATGCAATACATTAACTGGAACAGATTCTGTCCAATAAATTATTATATAACAACGCAATCGAATTCACGGCCAAATTGAATTAAATAATTCATGTATTGGTATTTAGGTGATGTGACGAGTTATCCGTGACCTGTAATAATCCGTGGCCTGTGATTTATGAACGTAATAAAGTTCAAATTTGATTTGGGTTCAATTTAACTGTACTTTTGATATGAGTGTATCTAAAATAATGTCAGGAGTATAAAGAATTATAAATGACACAATACATTAATTATTAAAGCAGCTTTTCAAACGATAAAGCCTGAAATCAATAATATTAATTATCTACTAACTTATGTCCTGTGCTCATTTCATTGAGTGCTTAAAAAAATAAATAAGCTCCCACCCACTCGACAAAACTCAGTCAGTTTTCTTTGACACCGCCGTATTTCTTACCTCGAACCGGCCCGTTCATTCTAAAGCATGCTCTCCTACAACAGTGAGCTGAATCACTTGATGTAAATTTTTCTAAGAGAAATGCACTTACTCTTCAATCACACATATTAATAAGATACACAGATAAATTTAATAAAATAATGACACCTACACTATCTGACACAAAACAACTTAAATCAAAACCAAGTGTATTGAAAAATAAAACTTAACTTAATGAGATAAAGCTCACAATCGTACAAAAGTTAAAATCGCGGTCTCGGAGCGACTAGGAGCAGAATAGCGCTTGAGCGCGGTTTTGCGGGTGCCACTTTTTAGACGGCAACTGTGATTTTTATAATACTTGATCGAAGCGCTTACGAATCCATGAAATATTTTTAAGCTTAATTTTTTAAGCTGTTATAGTTACAGTAAAATTAATTACGGTCAAGTCTTAAAAGAGATTTGCTTCAAGAAAATCCTTGAACTTGATTCAATTATATCTTGAACTTAGATTAATTCTTAATACACTTTAGAGGCAGAAATTATCGGGCTCTGCTACGGTAGAAGTCAACACGCGTACATATATTGTATGTGGACATTGTGGCTTCAGCGGTTTCCCAAGCCAAGGCGCCCCGGCATGTTGACTTGCAGTAAACATTAAACATGCTACCATGCTGTAGTTGCTAGCGCATAACCCATGCTGTAGCTGCCAGTGATAGAGTGTTCATTATAAAGATCAATTGATTAGTCTTCCGTGGCCTAGTAGGTAGACCTTTGGTTCGCACTGAGTTCGATTTTGGATAGGGTAACCATATCTCAGGATTAGGCCTGAGATCTCCGGCTTTTTTACCGTTTCTCAGGTTTGCGGCCGGACCTGGCAAATCTCAGGCTCTTTAGATTGAAAACAAAATGGGTTGATCAACTTTTGATGAAAATCAGGCCTATTCTCCTTTTGATTTTTTCATCTGGTAACCCTAATCCCGGGTATAATCTTAAGTACATAATATGCTCCTTGCCGTGGGAGGGCCATGCTTCGGCACGAATGGGCCGGTTGAGCCGATACCACGGCCTTACAGAAAATTGGCGTAAAACGGCGTTGTCCTGTGTTTCGTTCGGTGAGTGAGTTCACTGGTGGCCCAACTTCTCTAATCCCCTATCCCCATTCCTCTCATAATGGCCGGCAACGAACTTGCAACTCTACGGATGTCACGAGTGCCCATGGGCGACGGCAGTTGTTCTCCTTCGGGTAGCTCTCGTCTGCTCGCTTACCAACTGAATATCAAAAAACCCCTGTACAATATTCTCAATACCTTCGGAATGTGTTAATTACTTGTATCACTGCCATCGCTAACGCAACACTCACTGTTGCGTGCTATTACGTAGCGTTACATCTGACGTCACACTCCATTTCTTTCTACCCACTTGTTTTAATTGACATAAAATAATTATCAACTAGTTCTAGTTAGACGCAATGATCGTAACATTTTAAGGTAACTAGTGGACACGACAGACGTTATCCTGTCAGACCGATTTGTGAATCTAGAACGTTTGAGACACACACACACACAAAATTTTATTACAATTAGTTTAGTCGTTTGGGAGGAGTGAACTCCTTCAAATGTACACTGTAAAGTATAAAAGATACAAGTGAAAGAAGCGAATAACTAGCATTTTAAAACTTTCGAGTAAATACTCATTCTTTCCCATAAATTTGGAAAAATCTCGTAATTTAGCGATTTCAATATAAAAAACATTTCTCCATGAGTTCTTATATCATTTTGCCTCGACTATTCATATACAATACTTATACAATAAGTATTGTATATAAATAGTTTCCTTAGTTCTACTCGAAAACACTCTTTATATTATTTAAGTTGCACACAGTGGTTTCCATACGGAACTAGTTGACACCCACGTGTCCGTTGCCCCAAAAAATCGTTTTTCGCAAAGGAACCGTAAAATGTTACGGAATGAAAGTATTTAGGACTTAAAGTATAGTGCATAACGAATTTCAGGAAAATCGGTTAAGCAGTTTCAGACAGTTTCAGACAACAAACGCTTATATGCGAATGATGACGACGACGGAAAAACACGCACCGGTGGACAATTTATTAATAGATCATTAGAGGCGTTTATCGATTTAAAAATAGAATGTCATCACGAGATCAAAGACACAGACGGCGGTAGTTAAGCACAAAGGCGTTACTGCCATTACAATATCGGATCGTGGGAGCGTCCGCGTCATCTTGCGAACGGTCTTATTACATTTTTGCCTCAGTACTTTGCGAGCATTAAAATTTCAAATGAAACAGTAAAACTTTTTCTTGAAACAGAAAAAAATGGGACCTCATTTGTGAGACTTCAATGTCTGTCGGTATTTAAGGGGGGCCTATCATATAACAAACGAGCTTTTGCTCTCAACTGGTATGGAACCCTTCATGTGCGAGTCCAAATCGTAGTTCATACAATAGCGGGTAAACATAAGTTAATTTGAGATTGGCAATAAGGGTCTTACTAAAATATATATTTGTACAACGACTAAATAGTATCTGTTTTCTTAGTCGATTGAAAAAGTCACATGACTGGTGGCTAATGACCTGGCTGTCTGAGTGATCTAAAATAAATAAATAAATAATTAATAAACAATAACAACACCGCAGTATATTTTTTTTTGTTAAATATAGTGGGGTGTTATCGACGCGGTACAAGTTGCAACTAACCCCCTTATTCATAAAATATTTAAACATTGTTTAACTCATCAAGATTAGCTGTCCCTTTCTAGAATATTGAAAAAGTCACATGACAAACATGGACAGCGAACATTGATTAAACATTGCTTAAATAATTTTATGAATGAGGTGGATGATGATAATAATAAAGACGAATAAGAAACGCTTAAAATATTTTTACACGATTATATAAATAGATCCAAGTATGTTTAAAATTTCAACTGTGATGAATATTAATTAAATTAAATATGAAATATAAATAAATTTATTAAAGCAGCAGAAGGATCATTTAGAAATACTTTACGAAATCATTTGATATTCATAATCCATGATCCATACAAATATTATAAATGTTAAGGTGTGCTTGTATGTATTTTGTTTGTTTGTCATTCCTTTATCGGAGCATCTGATGATAGATGGAAAGCGATATAGGCTACTTTTGGTCTTAGAATTTAGAGACAACTAGAAGGTACCTGCAAGTCCATTGCACCAAAATCCGTTGCACAAAAAGAATCCCATGTCCATTCCGTTTATCGCGCGGAAACCGTACATTTTTTCCGGAAAAATGTACCATTTCCGCGCAATGAGCGAGTAGGACATAATAAATGATATTTCCTGTACCGGTTTTTCTTATTTATCATTTGTTGTACACATGAAACATAAGAAAGATACAATAAACATAAAAAGACGACACAAAGGAATTGCTTATTTATAGAGAAATCTCTTACAGCAGCCTTACTGAGAGAAAAGTGACATGAAACAGACAGGACATGCACAGTTAATACCTACGAACTTACTAGTTAAGACTGAAGTGTAATAAAATATCCATATTAATATACATAAATATGTTATTAATATACATAACAGAATGACATATGTTATTGTAAAAATGTATACAAAAATATATATGATTATAATATATATATATACTATATGTACATTTAGATAACTCAACTTACAAGGATTGGGAGCTGAAGTAATATTCTTTCACTCGCCTTTTAAACACTGCAATAGTCGGACTATCACGAACAGTGTTAGGGAGCGAGTTCCATAATCTGACCGCGTGCACGGTAAAGTAGGAGGTAGGAGCAGAAATTGGAACGATGAGATGTACGGTTTCCACACGATAAACGAATTTTAGTGCAACCGAGTTAGGGGTATTATCTACGAGGAAGGCCCCGTGACCCGAAGCATCCAAATTTTAGCAAAATCGGTATAGCGATTTGGGGGGCTATTATGACCATTACAAACCTGCATAGTTCCAGGCAATTCAATATACGGCCAACAATTGCCTTGTTCTTTATTCGTATTACAATGTATTATTGCAATAATAACTAATTTAATACTAGTTTGGTTGTCTATGAATGGTTTATAAACATGTTGGCGACATTAGATAACGTCAAACTTCACGTATTTAGTGTTACGTGACTGCTGACTGGTTGGAACTTGGCTGGGAATAAGAGGTCATGATAACCCCCCTGAGCGTGTTCAGGTAACAGACAGACCGACACACTTTCGTATTTATAATGTTTGAAAATGTCTTGCGGTATTCAAGCTTTGGCGTCGCGTATTACAAATGCAATCGTTCCCGCCAGCCAACTTAGCATAAGTGTGCAATAATTGGCGATTGGCAAAACCGATGGCCAATACGAGGCCATATTGATAATGGCTACGACGCGCTCCTTACCAAATGATATTATTATGCTGTGAGCGGTCAGCGTTGCTATTGGTCCGCCGCCAAACGTCCAGCACCCCTACCATGAGTTTAAAACAATAGTTTCTATCGACACACGATAGTCAACAGCGACTGCGTAAATTTTTACTAAAGATAAAACCAAGGCTGTCTACCATCAAACGCGTTCTAGAATACTTCGGTAAAATAGCCAAAAAGGACGGAGACAAGTTCGAAAAACTGTCGGTTACTGGAAAGATTGAGGGAAAAAGATCCCGGGGTCAAGTTCCATGCCTTGGTCTGATCAAATCACGCACCACACTCGAGGCTACCGTCTACGAAGCTATCCGAGCCAATGATAGAAAAAGCTGGAGTAACATCATGAGGAAGAAAGTCATAGAAGAAGGAGGCCACGACCCTTAGAGGGACACAACTAGAGAAAAAAATTTAATTCCGCAAGAGACCGCTAGAGGCGCTGTAAAATTTTGCCATACTAAAAATTTACGTAGTCGCTATCGAGTATCACACTATTGCTTCAAACTCATGGTATAACCACAGGAATTGTAATGCACTCGATCCGCAGATCGTGTGAATGTAAACAATTATTGCTTGTGTTGTTTTCGATTGTGCAAAACAAACGGACGAATCGATAACCAAAAGTGTCCAAGGACTAATAAAATTATTACTTCGGTATAGGATCGGACACTTACGGATTTTGAAAGGAAAGATAAACAAAAAACAAAATCGCACCACGTAATACGAATATGATTAAAGTGACTTTAAATACATAGTAACAACGGTTATTGTAGACGATTATTATATAACAAACGATCAAATCAAAAACGAAATACTAAATTTAATCGTCTACGTGCCTTATCTTTGACGGCATTACTTAGAGGAAAATTATTGAAAGGCACAACAGATTCCGTCCCAATTTTCCTTATCAATCTCTGTGTAAAATATCACTGTCATCTGACAAAATTCGATTACATTCACAAAGCAGTATGTTACTTCTCTTAAAAGAATTATACTATTATTTATACTGTGATACCGATAGACCAAAGAAGTTGTTGGTTGATTTATAGCCAGATTGTTGACCTGAGCAATTTGGTCGTGCTGTTTCAAACGCACCCGTCAGATCACGACGCATTGAATTCGCTTATTTCACCACCAAATGAAGAAGGTCCATCAATTGACTATAACTTAATTTCCTTGATAGTACATAACATAACTTTGTAGCAATAAAACACTATGTTAATCGCCGTTTAATAACAACTAAACATTTGACACCGTCATGTACTCAACAAAAGAATCATTGTCACAGCAATTATCTGGTAGGCTTACAAACAAACCACGAAGTCACGACATTCTACCGAAACCGCAATCGTCCAACCTGTAGTACATTTTTAATAACAAAATTATATTTATAATAGTCATCAACGTTCCTCGGTAAATTTTTTTGTGACTATTAAAATGCTATTAATAAAACTTGGCTAAAAATGTACTTTTAAATCGTTTACTTCCTTTGCGAGTTCGATACCCGCTTTATTACCCAATCGATTTTATTGTCCACACCGGCTTTATCTGTTGTTTAATTAGCAAGCTTCATAGATACACCTTATAAAATGTCTGACGCCAACAACAACGTCACGCAAAAAGTAAGGTAACGTTCATATCTTCTATACATCTGTTCTATACATATAAATAAATACATATAATAAAACAGTAAAATTGGCGTGTCATATATTTTTAACGGATTAAATATTTTTAACAAAATAACCAATGTGTTAAAGAACAGTAATCGAACACATATCGACAAAGAAAGTCGTTTGTTTGTTTATCTATTCGTCTGTTTGTACGCGCTAATCTCAGGAAATACTGGACGGATTTGAATAAATCTATTTTTGGTTATTAGCTATTAGATCTGGGCAACATATAGGATACTCTCTATCCCGGGAAAATGTATGGTTCCCGCGTGATATACACATTTTTGCGCAAGGAAGTTACGGGCTCCAACTAGTCCGAAATAAATAATATTATGCGTATGCTTTCTCAGAGTTCAGACTACTTCGACACCAAATTTCATAAAAATCGGTCAAATGGTTTACGCGTAAAGAAACTTCTCAATCTCACATTTCTAATATTACGTACTGACTATTTAACACTATTATTCAATACTTGTTCTTCGAAAACGCCTTAACAGTTCTATTTCACTGTGATACAAATACAAATTCAAAGTTCTTTTCGTCGTTTTTTTTTCAATTCTTCGAATAATCAAATCAAAACCGACAAATAGATCGGAACATTCCGGTGGATTCTTAATCGAGAGTTATCTGTGTCAGATGTACAAATTGAATGTCTTTAGGTGAAAATTGTCAGCACAAATTGGTACAATAGCACTTCTAGAGGATCCAGGGCGTCAATTAAAACGTATTACACTCCGAATTCTACAGTGATAAATTGTTAAGCGTCGGCTCGTTGGGAAGATTTAGCTTCTGCGTGTGATATTTTGCAACGAGAATACGTTAAAAGATGAAATGTTGTTTAGATTTTGAAATGATCGTGCAACTGTGACCGTGGCTCCGTGACATTTTTCAAATGAAAAGGCGATTCGTGATTGGATTTTAATAATATTATATTTTAACTTTCAGTCAATTTAAATCTTAAGTTTAAAGAACATTAAATATAAGTAGACTTGTTGCGACGCTTAAAGGAAAATGTGTATGAGAATTTTTAAGCTTTTTATCAGAATACACGTCCGAGTAGGTCGTTGTAACACAAGCTGGGGCATTAAGAGGATTTATAACATTCACTTAGCATGATCCATGTAAGAATTTTAGGTGGAGCGGTCTAGAAATTTCTTAGCGCACTCGACGTACGCCGGACTTAATTTTGGATGCGTTCCAAGTCCCTCGTAACTTGGACACTTAGAATCTATAAATCCGTTCTCTGTGCTCTCTGCGTTATAACACTGTCCTCCACTCTCATTCATTAAGCTAGATAATTTTGAAATTTAAACCAGACTCGTAGAGTTTCTTTATTATACTCCCAGAATAATGTGGTAGAGTCAGGCTTAAATTTTCTGGAAAATGGTATGATTATAAGTGTTTAAAAGCAGTACTAAAAGGTTATACCGGATACAAAGACCATACATTTAGCTTCTAAGGCTGCATTACCTGAAACAATAAATGAAATAAAGTTAACTTTTTTTTATCTATGAACGCTTCACACCAAGTCATTCATTCCGTGGTAAGTACCTGAAGGACTTGTGTTACGGGGTACCAGACAACGGTAATATATTTAATACCTTTTATACTATACAAACATTTAAGATTTTTATTATATGATACACATATTTAATACACATCCATGACCCCGAAACATAAAAAAACTTTTTTATTCCGTCGGCAGGATTCAACCCGCGACCCCCGGCTCTAGCCGCCATCGCGCTTACCAACCGATTCAGAGAGATCGTCAAAAATAAAGAATGTTTTTAATATTAAATATCCATTGTACAAACAAAAACATTACGTTCAAGTGCAGTACGAACATTTCTCGTATACGCGATACGCTTAAACCGTCAGAACAGAAAATACTGCAACAAACATTACCAACGACCAACGACGATAAAACTAGGATTGTGCCATTAGCAACACCATTTATCAGCGAGTAAAATAAAGTATAAAGTGAGCTACATAATGTTTGCGAGTGTAGATCTGTGAGATTTGTCAAATTAAAAGGAGCACGCTTAGCTTAAGAATCATCTCATTTCTTCTCTAGCTATCAGAGTATAAACGACTCCTTAGTCAGACATAGCGACAAATCCACAAAAGGAACAATTTCGTCCCCACACCCTGTCAGTATTTGTATTTTCTTGTATCAGCTAATGGGATACTTAAATTTAGATCAACTGATATATTAGTCACTGAAAATTCTGAGACAAAATTGCATTCTCTTTAGCGATTATTAATAAACCTAACGATAAAAAAATGATGGAACAAAAATGTTTTGCACTAACGCGTCAAAATTGTGAGACCTCAATATCACAAGCAAAGAATTTTTCTCAACGGTTTCGTAAACACTATGTTACGTATTTGTTTTATTTAAATAAAAAAAATAACGTTCTGATACAATTACTATTATAAGAACAAAAGATAACATTAAAGGGTGAAACTCAAAGATACCAGACCTCACTAATTAAATCGAATTATCAAACAATTTGAAAGCAGCGTTAATTTGAACTTGAGGACCGTTTCGATGTGGTTGAATTCCCGTTTAATGTTTAAACACAGTAATTATAACTCAGTTGAAGAAAACGTATTAAGCGATTGTTTTGAGCATGTCGAAAACGTATACGATCAATAAGCATGTCACGCCTTTAATATATTAGGGGCCTGTTTCACTGATAAAGTTTATGTTAGGCTATCCAAAACTTTTTAGACAGATTCTCCATGTACCATCAATAAAGTTTGGAATAGACTATCTGTAAGCGGTAAAACAGGCCCTAAATGAAATAAATCCGATGATTACAACGTTTTTATATGTCCATACAAACATGTTTAGCGGAAAAGCTTAGCTTTGTGGAGCTCACAAGATAATTAAAAAACAGGTTTTTTATGATATTTAGGGGCAAGCGAGCAGATGGGTTACCTGATGGAAACCAACTGCCGTCGCACACTAGTAACATCCGAAGAGTCGCAAGTACGTTGCCGCCCTTTATGAGGGAATAGGGAATCGGGATAGGGGGATTAGGGAAGTTAGGCCATCGGTAAACTTACTCACTGAACGAAACACAGCACAAAGCCGTTTCACGCCAGTTTTCTGTAAGGCCGTGGTATCACTCCGGTCGAGCCGGCCCGTTCATGCTAAAGCATGGCTCTCCCACGGCAATGACCAACCATCCAATCACAACGAATCACGATACTGATGAGCGAATGAAATCAAAGAACGGAACGTCTATCCATCCAATCAGACTAGAATTAATGAAATCAAAAATGAAACATCCATGCATCCAATCACACCGAATCACGCCGGTAACGCAACTAATCGGGACATCAACGAATCTAATGCACTCAAGTCATCTAAAACTAATTGATTGAATGAATTTCCAACACGAGCGGGCACGGTTCACTGCCTCGGGGCAGACGCAAAGGTCAGGTCGAACATTGTAAGGACCTATTATGCAATTTGTATCTTTGGTACCGTGAGCTTTAGCGTCATTGGTATCAAGAGGATACGAATGGATGAGGGTACAAATTTTCATAATATTAGATAGTACTATTAGCTGTGTCGTGCCTACTTCATTTGTCGTTAATGTTAAGGGTCAATAACTTTTATCATTTAGAAGTATTAAAAATAGATGTTAGTCGATGCACAGACCCAACTGAATAAATATGGGAAATTAGCTATTGCCCGCGACTCCGTCCGCGTGATAACTTTAGTCTTGAAATTTTTTAAAATTTTTTTTGGCTACAAACCTCACGGAAACTGAGATCTTTCCAACGGCAAAAAATCAGCTAGTGCATTCTGGAGTTATATGATCAGGAAGGAAAACCCGACTTGTTTTTAAAATAATAAACTAATATAATAAGCAATAATAATAACGGGCAAAGTCCGCCCACCACACATTCCCACCACTGCATCTCCTGTGTCGCCAGGATCGGCAGCGGTAACTAGCGGGAGACCGAGCGACTTGCTAAAGCTGCCTTGGGACCCGCAACGAAAATAATCAGAAGAAAATAGGAGTAGGAAGTAGTAGAATTTCCTCCCCAAAAACAAAGCGGGAGACAGCACAGAGTTGCAATGACCGAAAGTCAAAGAACTAAAAAATAAGCAATAATAGAAAACGCTTTATGAGAGATCTAAATGGAATTGTTAAAATATGCAGAAACAACACGGACAATCTTATCTTTACACGCCCACACCAGCTGACTCGGTATCGGCTATTCCGTTACAATAATTCACAAATCACAATGTACTAACTAACATTTAAGCTAATTGACAGTCAGAAAGAATTGATTGATGAAGTCAAATGAAAAATATAAAAAATATATTTGTGGCAACTTTTTATTTCAATAGAGTATTTTCTATCCAAACGCAATATGTTTCCCAGAAATATTTTTGGATTTTTTAAAGTTATTTTTAGTCCCGCTATTCGCTAGCCAGGTCTTCGGTTCCGTGTTGCTTTGTTTATTTGTTATAAATAATAATAATAGGTGAGATATGTGAAAAGTAGTAGCAGTCTCAAATACCATCCTAAAAAAATATATCATTTCGTAAGATTTACGGAAAATCAAAATCAAGATTATTTAAAGCAAACAAAAATACTTGGATAGGTCCAGATGAAATCTAGTTGGTGCCCGCAACTTCGTAGCGCTAAAATTTGTATTTCACGCGGTAACCGTACATTTTCCCGAGATAAAAAGTATCCTATATGTTGCTCAGACCAAATAGCTATAAAACAAAAAAAAGATTAATTCAAATCCGTCCAGTATTTCCTGAGATTAGCGCGTACAAGCAGACGAAAAGACAACCTTTTTGTTGATTATTTTGTAAAAATATTAAATATACAGACACTCCGATTTTGCTGTTTTACTGTATGTATAAATATAGATTATGTTAACTCGATCAATCCTGATCAAATGAAACACAGCATACAGGACAAGCTATATCGAGCTCGAGAGCCGAATCAGATTACTAGCTACGTCTTGGCTATCAATCAGGTTGGTAAATCTAAGCTGTCGTATATACAAACACAATAGCTTAATTTTCAAAGCCATGTACATCAGTACACAGCGTACAACCTGGGAGATATGTTAACGTGTGCCTTACAGAAGCTTCGGACACAGCAATCTCGGATGACATTCTGGTATTTTTCGAATTTTTTTGTCAGTTTCATAGCAAATTAAGAATTATCATTCGTCAGATCATCTTTGTCAAACTGCGTGCACTCTGCATCAACAACTATAAGAAAAGAAATGCAAAAATTTTTTATCGTAAGAGAGCCTCCTCAACTGTTTCATTTACGGAAACACATAACCTGTAAAAGTTTCGACCCTCTAGCTGTAACCGTTCTTGGGACATACGAGTACGTAACGGATGGTGTGGTACCAACTAATAGTAATAATATCTATGGACGCTTCACACCACGTCAGCACGGGGCCAGACTGACGTGGTGTAAAGCATCTATAGATATTATATATTTAGGATTGTTTAATTACATGATACACATATTTAATACACATCCAAGACCCAGGAACGTGGAAAAACTTTTTGCTCCGTTGGCGGGATTCTAACCCGCGACCCCCGGCCTACGTTACCTACGCGCTTACCACCTGAGTCACAGAGGTCGTCAAATAGTATACTGTTAGTTGGTACCACACCTGATGACTTTGTCGAAACCGGTCGTGTATTTGTTAAAAAATTGTAAAATCGAAGTAAATATAGTGGAAATAGAGCATGAAAAAGTGTGTCTCATTAAGGTTGTACTTGGGAAAGACGGACAGATATCGAAGTCTTCCTCTCGTTTTAATAGGGTCTCGTTTTTAACCTTTGGGCACGGGATCCTAAAAAGTGATCCCATATAAGCTCAAACTACAAAGGCCTCAAATCAACGATTGTAATGCAAATTTAGATATATTTTTTTTTAAATCGGAATCGGACGAAAAATTCCGTATATTTCCATACAATTTACAATATACGGTATTTACCGAAATTCCCGCCGCCGTTCGCTGGTCGCGGGATAAATTTTAATATTTAAAGGCATTCCACCACGTGCGCCACCGCCGTGCGGACTCGAATACAAAATGCATAACCGCGGATGTCAGCCGCTCCACAGCGGATCGCAGAGCCGTGTATAAATATAGAAAATACTTTTAGTCCACGGCATAGAGATATATCAAATGCACGCGTCAAATGTCACGGTCTAACATAAATTCATCATCGAGTAATCCACACACAGAAAGGAGAAGGCAAAGATAAAATTATATTAAAAACTAGACGCTGATTATTCGACATATAAGTAATGATGATCATCAAATAACTGAAGTCAGCTATAAAGTTATTAAAATAAAATTAAAATATCAGAAGCCAAAAAAAACATAATCACAGCACTATACAGGGGGGCTACCATGTGCTCGTATAGCAGTATTATTTTAATATTACTTTCGAATTTCGCATAAATAAATATGATCTCTATTTATATTAACAAAAGTTTGGTTTTTGTTTAGGCAAAATCTTAAAGTAATACTGCTATTAGAGGTAATGTAACGGTAACCCCGTTACATTAAAGACTAAAGACGTAAAGACTTGTTCACTTCCAATCTCCAAAACGAAACTTAGCAAAATGCTAAAAAAAAATTCTCATAATGCTATTTAACCAGTCAATATCCAAGATATCGGGGAACAAAGTTATTCTGATAACTCCATAAGGCCCCGCCGTAAGACGCTTTGTCATACGATACCCCATTCTCTCGTAACCCTATCAGAACCAATCATGTGTACGCTCATTGAATACGCGAAGACGCTCCATTGTCGAGTCCGCTATATATCTGCTTATAATCGCACAATACCTGAACCAGATCTCTTGAATTCTTGATTTATAATATTCATTGTTATTCATTATCGGTTGGAATCGTCAGTGCTACTAGGACTTAAAAAGATCGTATCAGAAAATTGGGAATGTATCGCTCCGCAACTCGTTTTAGTACATTTTTTGTTTTTTTATTACAAAAAAATCCAATAGTTTTGATAAAATACTTACATCAAAAACAATTTAAATTTATTTTGAAATAAATGTTTTACAAAGTTGGTAGTTATTTGCATGAATAATGACAAAATGAATTGCTCTTAGCAATATTGATAAGTCGCATTTTAGATAGGCAGTTCCATTTTGCCAGCCGTGTGTATCAATTTTGGTTTATACACACAGCTGGCAAACATATTATAATATGACTTAAATATCGTGATAAAAAATATGTCATGGTAATCGATAATTCTTCATCTACATCTACACTAATAATAAAGACAAAAGATTTGTATTTTTGTAAAGAAAAAAACTCAAAAAGTACTGGAATGGATGGATATATTTATATAGTTTTTGGCATGAGAATTTATGTAGTATTCTAATGGTATATTACGAAGTGACATTTTAGTCGACAGTCTAAAAACCAGCCAAGCGGGAATTGGACTCGTGTACGAAAGCATCACGTTTAGTGCAGGAAAAAACATCTATTATCAAAACCCACGCGTTACTAAAACCGCACCGCGATATAAAACGTGATTTTCCTGCCATTTTTACTTTTGTCTAATAGATGTGTCTCCGTCGGTGTGATGTATCCACCCTAATATGACAAATACACACCTTCCGTGTGTTAGTTTATTTGTCCCTCCTTCACGCCCAATTGCAGCAACTAAATCACATTATTTTTGGCATAGGCTAGGTCGAAAAGATAGAGGGTAGCATTGGCTACTTTTGAGCTTTAAAAACATTAAGGAAGCCTATAGGAACATTATAATTTCATGCAAACGAAGTCGCGGGAAAGTACCATACGAGTATAATTTCCGTTTTTCCAGCTTCCTATTAATAAAGGTAAATTAAGTACACCACCAGTATAAACAACAAAACATATTATATGCATGTAAGGTGCTATGACTAAAGTCATTGATACACTGATAGTGTGGCAATTGCTCAGCTAATTAAATTATTGCGTATATCGATGTTCAAACAACATTATATTATTATAGACTTGTAATTAAATTATGGGAACAATGGGGGTTCTTCACGGCGGGAACAAACATCACGCAAAGGTTCACTTTGATGCAATCCAAGTTGCACCCTCAGTTCATGGCGTAAGATTGAATTGAGTATGCATTATTTATATATATAATAGGATTAGATATTAATGTTATGTGTTTGACATCAAGATTTGTCAAACACGACCATTTACAACATTAATATCTAAAATGCACCTTCAGTTCATGGCGTAAGATTGAAAATACATTGCATAATCACCTTTGCGTGCTGTTTGATGACGCCTTATAGAACGCCCTTAGTTTAGAAACTAACCTAATATTTACAATGATTTAATATTAATTACTATGACTAATTAATATAAAAGGTGAAAAAAATTACTTACAAACAAATGCTTATGATAATATATGACTAAATTTGATTTTATGACCAGCGTCATAAAAAATTAATAAAATTAAAAACAGTCGAGTAACATAATAAAAATAAGGTAATTTAATAATCATCAAGACTTCCCCAAGAAACAACGAAGCAATAAATGATGTACTTATGAAAGCTAATATCCTTAACGATTGAGAAGTTAAGATAGCAAGTTTGTACGAGCTCGATGCAAATGGTATTATGTTTCGGATATTGAGCATGCACCGAGTTGTCTACAATTTACATTCAACAAGCAACTTTATTATCATAACCAGCAGAATTAGTTCCTGGATAGGTAAGGTTAAGTAAGTTCAAATGTCTAAACATTTGAATATGTTAAGCGAAACGAACAATTTTTAAATTTTTTAGTTTCTTTTAGCGTAAATGCGAACTTGAAAAATAAAATAATGAGTATTTTATGAGTAACCAATACAAAAAGTACGTTTGATTAAGTTATTATATTATAATTTATTTATAAATATTAGAAAAAAATTACATGCCTTTTTTTAATACCAAATTAGATGTTGCCCGCGACTCCGTCCGCATGGAAATTTTTCTTTTCTAATATTTCCTGATATTTTTTCTTTTCTACAAACCTCTCGCAACCTACAAACTTTCCAACGAATGCAAAACTGTTGAAATCGGCTCGTGCTCGTGCGTTTTAACGTCAGAAAGGAAAACCCGACTTAAAAATAATTATAACAAGTTGACCCCGCAGACGTTGTCCTGCCGAGCTTTTTTGTGAATCTAAACAATTCTCAGATCCCCATGAACATACACAAAAAATTTCATCAAAAGCGGTCCAGTCGTTTAAGAGAAATTCAGTGACATACACACTTACAGAAGAATTATATATATTAAGATAGACATCTCATCATCAAAAAAGTGTATCTGTCAAAACATCAATATTCGATAACGGATCAGAGAAGGGGTCGCTGACAAAACAAATTTCCATAAATCCGGTGAATCCATAAAAACGTCCGAGGGCTGAGAGCCGATAAGCCTCAGTTATCATTAGCTGCGGACAGACCCGATCACTCACTTATCAGGCATCTGGTCAAATAAATCCCTTTTCATTTTCAGTTATGATTTCGGGGTACATTTTTTTCAATTTCACCTTTCGGAGGGCAGTTGATTTAGAAAAGCGTTAGGGCCTGCTCGCATATTTCCCATGGAGTGATCCCATGCAACGCTAATATATCAAACAACACACACTCAAATGCGCTAAATTGCATTTTACATTCTACAATAAAGACAGGAATGCACTAAATTGCACTCCCTCGCATTCCAGTGCCCATTCACTTTATACCAGCGCTGGATGGGATTGGATTAGAAAAGCGTCACACATTCATTTCCTAAAAACCTCAGAAGTGACATGAGCATTTCGATGCAATTTTCAATTTTCCCCGAAGCCAAGTAATCTAGAGCAAGAAGAAGACAGAACAAGCATCAGATCATTCGCAACAAACAAAGACTTGAAGTGTAACAAACTGAAAATTTTAATTAACACTACGAAACGAAACGTGATCTAAAACTAGATGCGGACTAGGATCCAGTTAGTTCTCAAGTGTAGCAGTTGCGAGTTATTAATTTAATTCCGATCCCACCCCCCACTTTACTCCCGCCCCCCGCC
>JAOTAV010007783.1:0-28868 GCA_026546445.1 Cyclargus thomasi | reverse complement strand
AATAAATCTTACGTTATTGAAAAACGATGTAGTCCAATCAGTTTTTTGATAAAATTGAAAATAACAAAGTTACAAGCCGATCCGATATTAATTGTGACGTCAAATTCCATAAGCTGCATACAAAGTTCATACTAAATTACGTTTGAGAGAAAGAGATGGGTAGAAAACTTATTTCGCTAATATCTTAGTTATTTATCAACAGAATTCAGAGATATTATGTATATATTTTAACCCAGTATCGTAATAATTTGCATTCAATAAATTTTGTTTTACACGCATATTCCCTATTACAATAATACATATTTTGTATGAATCCTTTACTGTAGGTATATTACTTCGTACTCTCCTCCTGAATCTCGTCGCGGGTACATGACAACTGTAGTCCCTCGGGCCTGAGATAATATCTGCAGCCTTTCAAGGATGTTGATCCTGGGGACACTGGAGATAGTGGTGGGAATTGTGGTGGGCCAAAGGCTGTTAAAAAAAGTAGGCATATTATACGGTAATCCATAGTAATAATATAAACGTCATAGTGTGTTTGTTTGTCCTTTCCGTCTCGAAGAGCCATGCTTTGGCACGAATTGGCCGACTTGACCGGAGCGATACCACGGCCCGACAGAAAACTGTCGTGAAACGGCTCCGTGCTGTGCTTCGTTTAGTAAATGATTTTACCGGTGGCCCAACTTTCCTAATCCTATCTTAAAAAGGTCAGCAACGCATTTGCGACTCTTCGGATGTAACGAGTGTCCATGGTTAACGGCAGTTGCTTTTCATCAGGTAGCCCGTCTGCTTGCTTGCCCTCTAAACATCATAAAAAAAGGGACAGTAACCCACACAATTGTTTTTTAACATTGACTTAGTTAAATGAATACAGGTTTACATGGGCAGTTTACAAGAATATTCGTATTTTTCAGCCATTTTCCAATTTTACGCGAGCGAAGCCCCGGTCTAAAGCTAGTAGATACTAAACAGTTCTATATTAAATCACTCACAGGAACCGGAAACAATCCCATCAAAAAGTCTCAAGATTTGAATTAAGATTACTTTTAAATTGGACAATTCTCAAATGAAAATTTCTCGGACAATTATCTAAACGACTTCCGTAGCGCTCACTCAATCAACTTTAATAAAGTGAAGTAGTCTGTTATCCTCGGGTATTAGAAAATTACCAAATCTGCATATTCCTTGAAAGTATTAATATAGAACGGGACGTAGTTCACCGGTTTAGGATGTGGCACCGTGACACACTTCCACGGCCCAGCAGGCAATTGAAACGTGCTCGTAACTTATTGCATTTCAAATGTACCATCAAGTAATTGATCCATAGTCAGTTGAGCGACCTTCGTCATTTGGTGATCCTGTGGTGATCAATACGTGATCTATTGGCTGGGTTTGACATGACGCGACCAAATTACTTAGGTCTTCAATCTGGCTGTGAATCAAAATCTCTGCTAGCAGTATCAGAGAAATTTATTCGTACGCATCGATACGATGAATCTACGCTATTCGGTTGGGTTATCTATATATAAAAAATAACAAGTCCTGACTGACTGACTGATTCATCATCGCCGAGCAAAAACTGTAAAAGCTACAGCCATGAAATTTGGTGAGTAGAATTGTTTTATTGGGTAGACCCGCTCAGAATAGAATTTCAAAAATTTTACCCCTAAGGACGATTCGTCATTTGTTCAGTTTACAAGTCTACATTTTTCTACGAAAGTTCGTCATATCTAAGTAAGAGACCCAAAACTTTTTTAATTTGTTTCTGAGCTGCTGATTTAAAATAAATACATACGTGTTTAAGCGTTTTGTGAAATTATATACTTCAAATTATTTAATACTTCTCAATGCGAGTGAAGCCGCGAGAAAAAGCTAGTGTCATATAGATGTTAAAATCTAATTCTGTTTGGAGTTAAGGAACACGACAATTCCTACCACGGATTGGAACAGATAGTGATTAATATCTTAAAAAACCCATTTTAATGTCACATGTTCCTGTAACGACATTGAAGTAGTAAGAAGATTAGGAAAGAAAAGTGACAATAACTGAAGACGAAGACCACATCTTATATTATATTGGCGAAACAAAGGAGCGGTACGAAGTAGGCTTGTTAATCAAGGAGCAATACAAAAATAATATTAACGTCTTTATAGGCATATAGAGTCTGTCTCTACATATTAAACTAGAAGACCTGTCATTTACTATAACTCAAGCATAGGCTCCTACCGAAAACTGTAATAATGAAGATATAGAAAAGTTTCTAGCAAAAGCACATGACTGCAGCACGACAAAACATATTACTACAATGGGAGAATTTAACGCTCAGAACCCCTAAAAGTCACGAATCAGCCACAAGAAGCTTTGGATATGGCAAAAGAAACGCACGAGGCCGATATAGTTTGCACATCAGTATGGCTTGAAAGTAATAAACACCATGTTTAATATAAAATCTAAGGACAGATGGACCTAAATCTCGTCCGAAAAAAAAAGAGAAACGAGATAGACTATATAATGTCTACATCGCCCTACCTTTTTACCAAAGATGAAGGAGTAGAGGCATTCCCCGTTGAATCTGACCACAGTCTGTTAAGAGCCATGCTGAAAACCAAAAAAACTAAAAGAAGCACGCAATTTTAGTAGAAAAACATTTTTTTGAATACAAAAAATGAAAAAGAAACGTACCTCAAAAACTAAAAATATTACATTTCCGAACTACTGTCTGAAGAAAACTGTAATTCTGATAAATATTATAAGAAAATTGTTAGCTAGATAGATTAAATAGCACTAAAACGCCTAAAAAACATAAGATATTGTCCGACAGAGCGCAAAAGCTTATGAAAAAAAGAAGTCAACTACAAAGCAATCATAAACAAGTACAAATAATGACAAAAAAAGGTAAAGGAGCTATATAAAATAGCTAACAAAAAAATAAAACTATGTCATAAAGCGCACAGAGAGTATACCATACAAAAACATCTTATTTAATCAAGATCATCGATCGATCGAAAAGCGTATAAAGAATTAAACAGGACAAAATTGGATTCCATCGCTCCAGCACGAATCTAACATATCAAATTTCCATGGCAATATTGTTAAAATTGCAACTAATTTCTACAAAAGTCTCTACAGTAGCCGAGACACAACGCCACCTAGTCTCCTGAACCAACATAAAGATTGTGCTGTAATTCAAGACTTTTCTAAAACCGAAATACTGAAATATGTTAAAAAACTTAAATCAGAAAAATATTCAGGTCCCGACGAAATTACAAATGAATGTATTAAATATGCGAAAGCTCTACTATTGACACCCATTAAGATTCTATGGAATAAAATATATGTTAAGAAAAGAGTTCCCCATCAATGGACAGAATCAGAAAGTCTATAAAAAAGGCGACACATAGGCCTAATGCCGTGTCTGTACAAATTATTTGCATATTAGAAAGAATGTGCCCGCACATTGATGCGAACCAACCAATCGAACAAGCCGGTTCCAGAAGCGGTGAAAGCACAATTGACATATTCAAGTTGTCGATCTGCTCATAGACAAGCACCATGAGTTCCAGAAGCCGCTATCTCTAGCCTTTATAGACTACCAAAAGGCATTTGACTCTATATCTCAAAAGAGCATCTGGGCAGCATTAAGGGCACAGAATATAAATGAAACTATATAAACATCTTAAAAATATATATGCTACCAGCACAATTGGAGTCAAACTTGATAGAACAGGAAAAGCCATTAACATAAAAAGAGGCGTTCATCAAGGCGACCCAGTCTCGCCCAAAATATTTATAGCGGTGTTACAGCATACTATGAAGGACTGACATTGGGCAAAAAAGTTGCAATCTATGTGAAACGACCTTCGATAAACTAGTTTCAAAATCGGACTGGAGATGTATATTCATCTCCGAGAGAAAGCTAAAATACTGAAAAACCACAAAAAAACACCAATTGGCTATGTAGAATCGTATATTTATCTAGGTAAATTAATTTCCTTTAAGAAAGAGAGAAACACAGTAGAATGGAAAAAAATTTGGGCTCGTAAATAAATATTTATATCCAACACAATCCCGTTTCAAAAGGGATTCATTTTACCATGATTTTACCATGCCCTACGGATGCCAAACTTAAACTTATGATTTAAAAACTCAAACAAAGATTTTGACAACACAGAGAAAGATGGAAAGAAGCATTCTTAGTAAAAAACTAAAAGATAGAATCAAAAACACCGAAATTCGAAGAAAAACAAATGTAACCGACGCTCTATCATTTTCATTACCAAGTAAATGGAAGTGAGCCGGCCATATGGCTAGATATAACGATGACAGAGGCTAGATATAACTATAAGACCAGCAAGTTGGGTCGGACCAACAGGCAGCAGACCAAGAGGCCGCCCACGCGCCAGGTGGGCAGACGAAATAAAGGCGCTGGCGGGAAATAATTCGATGGACGTTGCAAAAGATAGAAAACACTAGATCTATTTGGAGGAAGCTTTTACCGTTAAAGAAATAAGGGTCCTAAACTTATGCATGTTATATATTATAATCACTAACAACTTTGATATGAATTATCTTAATATATATAATTCTTCTGTGAGTGTATATGTCACTGAACTTCTCTTAAACGACTGGACCGATTCTGATGAAATTTTTAGTGTGTGTTCAAGGGGATCTGAGAATGGTTTAGATGCACAAAATAGTTATGCAGGACAAAGTCTGCGGGGTCAACTAGTAAACATATAAATCAATAAATTTAATTAATTTATGATTTCACTTGTAAGCTGTCCAACTGGATGCTGGAGATTAATCTAAAGTTCAGGTAGTCAGAAAGTACATTTTGAAAATATATTTTTGTACGGTAAGTTAACTATCAATTTATCCATGAAAAATAATAAAAAAGCTCGCAGTGCCGTAAAAAATGGTACGCCACAAAGCCAGCATATATTTTTATTTTCCGACAATTTCCAGAGTAAATTTGGTCATTTGATTCTGTACGGTGTTAGTTTTATAATTATTCTATACTATGTATAGGAATCTCTATCCATTATTCCGCAATGCCGTACAAAAATTTATGCCCAAAATGTATAGACTATCTTAATTAATATTAGCTTACAAGTGAAATCATTGAACAAAATCTTATTGTTATATGCTTTTCTATCGTCTTATAAAGGTCTCCTGCGGGGTCATATGACTCATCCATTTTGTGAACGGGGCAGTAGTCTATAGGTGCCACTCGTTTATATCAGTGTGCTCGACACAAATAGTCTGTCGAACACAGCGACTACATTTTTTTTATAAAATAAGGGGGCAAACGAGAAACCTACCGCCGCCCATGGACACTAGCACCATCAGAAGAGTTGATAGGAAATGGGAATAGGTATAGGGGATTCTTATACCTAATAGTTGAAATCCCGGAGAATAACACAGGCTACTGCTTTTTTATAGACACGATGGACGCCGCGGGCACAGGGGGCTTAGCAAACTGAAAATTGACACTAGCAACATCAGAGGAATTGCAGATGCGTTTTCGGCCTACTAAAAGGGAATACGCTCTCCTAATAAATAAGTTTTCAACTGCGGCATTTGGAAAGCTCACTTACTCGACGAAACCCAGCGTATTCACTGTTTTACGCCGGTTTGTTGTGAGACAGTGGTATTTCCCCTGTCGAGCCGCCCCAGTTGTGCCGAAGAATGGCTATCCCACGGTAAAATTGGTGGACCGTGCACTACTGGCGGAGCTGTTTCCGCCAGTAGTTGGTGTTTCTCGGAAAATGTCATCGTAAAGTTTTCCTAGAGTACGAGAACTAAAATGGGGAAAATATCTTGACATCATTTTTTTTTTGCAGAGAAATGCGGTAACGCATTCCGCAGGGGCTTGGGGACTCCCACTGCGGATATGTGACACTCTCTGCAGCCCTACCCACTAAAACTCTGGGGCGTTCCTCTCACCGCCTAAAAACGTAGCTACGGGCACGATCTACCTTCAGTAACTCCGTCAGCAATTGTCCGACCTCATTTGAGGGTGTGTTACGTTCTCCTTTACTGGTTTCGCGAAGCACGGAACGCACTGTGCATCACGATCCACTCTGGGTATGAACATCGACCCTGGAACCGGATAGCAATAAGAACTCGAAGCGAACGCACAGTCTTAATGATTGTGCCTTCGCTTCGAGTGGTGTACTTCTAAAACTATTCTTTAATTTTTCTAGATGTGTTAGTTTCACATAACGCGTCGAACTTACTTAGTTCTGCAACCTGGTCCTGAATCAACTTCCCTGATAGTACTATGAACATAACGATATTTGCAGTACTCTTATTTATTGTCCAGTGTGCGAGATGCATAAAATATTAGAGCCTGTACAAGAAAACCTTATTACTATTGACTCCTTTCGTAAATATTTCTAAATCCAGCAAAGAAACTGAATCCCGTTAAAAAACCTTAACTTTTATTTTGTTCTCACGCGAATAGGATAAGCTGTGACAGTCGTTAGTCCCCGCGTCTGCGCCCGCCGCCCGCCGCCCGCGCACCGAGCGAATTACATTCTCTACGGTTTGTTGACTACACCTTGTTTAAGATTACATTAAAAACAGGACACAATTGAATAAAATTCTTTTACCAGGAAAAATGAAGACTACTGCGAGAAGCAGAAATTACCCAATGTTCTCCGTTATGTATGTTTACGCTAATCACGGAAAGTTATGAACGGGTTTCGTTTCTGTTGTATTATCAGGAAAGCTTAAACGCCAGAGCCAGATTGCGGATCTAATTAAATTGGTCGCGTTATGTCAAACCCAAATTCGGTAGATATACTGAATTGTCATTTTGACCGAATAACATAAGTCCGTCAATTGCCTCCCTATAAGCTTATATTTTTGTATGGGAGACCCCTATTTTTTATAAGTTTTTATTTTTATTATTTTCATAAAACCTTTTTGCGGTTCTCAGACCGCATCTACGTATTCTCTATAGTCTCAGAGAAAAGTGGCTGTGACATACGGACGGAACCCATAAGGGTTAGATACATTTGTTGACAACCCTTAAAAAAACTAGAGTATCGTTTTTTTACTATGACAAATATTAGTAACCCCCACACCGGTTTCAGTGACGGTGGAACCAGGCCTACTACTCAGAAGTAATGTTATAGTGCCCGAGAGTGTGCGCAGTACACAAGAGCACTCACTTCCTTTACTCTCGTAATCCGAGTCGACTGGCGAGACAGCAGGCGCAGGATCGACTTTTTACATGCGTGCCTCGGACATGGATATAACCGGGAAATAACATCTTTCCGACGCGGGAATCGGGGATAAATCATTTTAAAAATCCTTGCAGTATTTGAAAAACACACTTTCCCCTTTTATAATAACGGGTTCGAGTCTCGCCGAGGGAGCAAAAAGTTTTTCAATGTTTCGGGTCTTGGATGTGTATTAAATAGTGTAATAAAAATCTTAAATATGTGTATAGTATAAAAGTAATCGACATATTTCCGTTGTGTGGTACCTGTAACACAAGTCCCTCGAGTATTTACCACGGGAGACCTGACTAACGTGGTGTGAAGGGTCCATAGATATTATTATTATAAATATTAGTATGAAATGAATAATAGGATTAATATACATAGTTTACAGTTTCACTGCAATATTTATTTACAATGTACGAGATCGAACAATAAGATTAAAATTGCTAAGAAAATCGTGAAATCAAACACTTACAACTACTAACTACATTAACAGTATTTGATAACATCACAATAGCAAACTATTTACAAATTGCCGTAAATTGTGTGAGGAGGTCAAACACTTCCCATGTTTATAGAGATTAAGCATTTCTTTAAATAAAACGCGTGCAATACAATCAACTTAATATCTTATTTATGTAATTAATTTTGACTAAAAACCTCCTCAGGTGAATCATGTTGTAAGTCATACAGTTCACTTAAAAAAGCTCAGTGTTTTGTTTCGTTATAGTCACTTCATATATCTATATTTTGTGTATTTTGTGTAATATCTCAATTGTTGAATAAACAGTTATTTATTTTATTTATGTATATTTCAAAGAAACCGTTATGTTCCAAGTATATTTTCAGCTAAAGAAGAATAAAACCAATAACTCGCTAAAGTTACTAAGTAAATGCATAAATAAAGTCCGCTGGAAAGTCAAGCTTTAGGAACTGTAGAAAAGTAAACGGAAAATATTTTGCGACCCTCGTAGCGCGGCGTAGAGCGAGGTAAAGCCTACCGTAGAGGCGGAGCTCACAAAAGCGCGGGACGTGAGCTTCGCTCCTTGTTTATGTTTGTGTTTATACAGCAACAGGCAATACACACAAGCAACAAGTGTACACAACTGCGTACCTATCGATATACTACAAAATTTACCTAATTCGCAAAACAAACCTCACAAGTATTTACCACCGTCACAGATCTCAAAATAAAAAATTTAAACTCTAGCATTTATATCTTAAAATATCGAATATTTATGTTATCGTTCCTTACCGTTTATGTATCGTCCGTGTTCACTACAACTAAAGCGCGGAATGGCGCATATCGTGCGCCGCGTTGTGCTGCCGAGCGCGGACTGAGCGGCGGCGGCGACGGGCGGGCGGGAGTCCTGCTGCGGGGGGGAGTCCTGCCTACGGGGGGCGGGAGAGTCCCGTCCACGGGGGAGGGGGGCGATTGATCCGCGCCGCTTCCGCCGACTCCTGTACAGTCGCGAGTCGTGACATTATACACTTGTGGTTACGGCTATACAGCTAGTCAACAAGTCTGTTAGCAGTTGTGTACGTCCTAGCTATTATATATAGCTAACTTTTATAAAGCACACCATAGGTATCTATGTTGGCTCACCGTTTAGCCTTTAGACTTTAGCTTATCTTTTTTTAAAATTAAACAAAATGTTTAAACCAAAATGTTGTAATTGAAGACATGAGTGGAAGAAGCGGATAACAAAAATTTTACAACCTTTAAGTAAATACCAATTTTTAACTACAAAATTGCAAATTTTGAAACTTACTCTATTTTCTTCTTTATAATTTTGAAACTTATTTCATTATCTGGCTACACATCAAATCCACATTATTTTAATTTCAAATTATTTTTCTGGTCCTAAAGCGTCCATACACGCAAAAAATCGGCAGATTTTTAAATGTTAGTAACCCGCTTCTTTCACTTATGTCTTCAATTGTGTTCTTACCGCCTGAGGGTGATCATAAGCCTAGGTTTTTTTCAATTGACTATGACTGGATGAACAACGCATGCGAAGACTCGATGTTGGTGCCTCCTCCAGTCCTCCTCATCCTCGCGTACTACACAGCCTTATTTGCTGGCGAGCAGCAGCACATTGTAGGTATCGGCCGTCCGGGGCGGAAGACATTTTTGCCGCCCCTTAATTAGGCTTTTTTAATTTAATAGTACATATTTTTACAAACAATACGAACGATTTTTGGTCTCACCATTTTTTTCCTATGATTTTTTGGCATATTAATATTGGGATATCAAACTTGCCCCGTGACAAGTACCTGAAGGACTTGTGTTACGAGCACCAGACAACGGAAATATATATTTAATACTTTTTATGCTTACACATATTTAAGATTTTTATTATATAATACACGTGTGTAATACACACCAATGACCCAGTAACATCGAAATACTTTTTGTTCCGTCTGCGGGATCGGGACCGATCGCACGAACCCGCCACCCCCGGCGTGAGCTACCATAGCGCGCAACTACTGCGCCACAGAGGCTGTCAAATTTTTTGATATTTAGGGGGCAAGCGAGCAGACGGGTTACCTGATGGAAATCAACTGCGGTCGCCCATGGACACTCATGACATCCGAAAAGTCACAAGTGCGTTGTGGGCCTTTATATGGGAATAGGGATAAGAGGATTAGGAAAGTTGAGGCACTGGTAAACTCACTCACTGAACGTGTAACACAGTACAACACCATTTCACGACAGTTCTCTGTGAGGCCGAGGTATCACTCCGGTCGCGCCGGCCCATTCGTGCCGAGACATGGCTCTTCCGCGGCAACGTATGGAGTAAAGTGTGAAATACACGACGATAAATAAAGATGACGTCGTCACGTCGGTAATGACACGTCGATATCCTCTGAGTGGGGAGGGGGGGGGGGAGGTCGCGTCCCTCGCGTGTCGAACCCCTCACCACTAAAAGGATTATGATGGACGGCCTCTATCACAATAGACCTTCCTTATACTGAGTGAGGTCACAGGGTCAGCTGACCCAATTTCTTAGATGTTTCTATATCTCCGTGTCGATAGATATACATGCTATGATAATACTTAAGTATCAAAATGTTTTTTTTTTATAAAATTTACTGCGAAAATAGCAGCTCTAAAACCACACTTGGGCCACACCTTATACACCCTAAAATACAATCACTTACTTTCGTAACGCCTTGTATAAACTCTCACACGACTATATGTTACTCTCAACTTCGTTCGCAAAGAATTCTACCACTCGATGGTAATGTCTACCAATACTAACAAATAAATCATTTCAACAACTATATAATACGTGTACTGTTATATATTAGGGAAGATGCGTATGAAACAAGATTTATTGAATGCAAATTATTGTAATAGTAGACTAAAAGATATACAGAATGACAAAAGTCTCTGAATTCTGTTGAGAAATAAGTAATATATTAGCGATTTAAGTTTGCTACCCATCTTATTAAAAAAACCGCTTCTACAGACACTCGGCAACCGAATTTTGTATCGTGTGTTAAAATATTGAGCCCGTAGAATGCGCCGTTTTCCAAAAAGAAGAACGAAAGAAACGAATGCGTGAAAATTAGAGGCATATTTGCGATTTTTTGTTATCGAGAAAATTTTAAGATATCGTGTTTTCACTACTACAGGAGCTCACAAAATGAAACGATTCGTAGCTTATAAAACAGAATTAACAGTCAATTTTGCTTTTATCGTCCTCTTAAAAATGCTAAATTGTCTGTCTGTTACTTCTTCATGGCCAAATCTCTCGGCTAAATGTACGGTTCCAAGGCGAGAAACCAATATTGGCGCAACGGAGTTGCAGGTATCGTCTAACTTCCTAAATCATAGAGCAACCCTCGAAGTCTGTCCTAATGAAAGTGAATGCGTATCGATATAAATAAATTATAAACCTTTTTCGCCCGCCCATCACCCGGCCAAATTGAGTCGAACCTTTCTTATTGGATTTGGCAATCAAAGGACATTGTTCAAAGGTAAGTTCCACTCTATCAGGAGCGCTGATTGGAAAGCTTTCAACGTTTATAATCGGATAGGGACTGCGGAAGGTCAGCCTTAAGTGTCTCATGTGTTTTAGGAGCATGGTATGTTGGCAGAGCATTTTAAAATTGGTTTAAAGAGTGGTTGAGTTCCCTAGCTAGTACGCGGCGACTTTAGACCCGTAATAAAGTCAGTGCTTATAGCTTGACTACAACGGCTGTACCGCGCCTTAGGGACGTCGGATGGGGCAGGGAACGAATAATACTACCAGCGTCGGCTTTGACGGTCAATTGACAGAGTAGCACGGTCGGTAGCCATGGTAACCCTCCCCCGCCGCACTGAGCTCATACCCAAGGCGCGGTACAGCTCCTGTGGTCAAGCTATAATGCTAAGAACGTGATAAAAATTCATCCATAAAGATCTCTTTATGAATGAAAACAGCATCTCAATATTTCTGATCATACTAAGCACTGACAGCTTAGAAGATATGCAAACTCAATTCAGACGACCTCGGTGGCTCACTGTGGTGTGTGTTGGTAGCTACAAGGTGTCGCGGAGTCGAATCCTGCCGACGGAACAAAATGTTTTCATTGTTCCTGCCTCCTGGGTCATAGATTTGTATTACATATGTTTATAATATTGGTATAATATGAACCATAAATGCAGGTGAGTACGACTTTCTTTTTCTGTCTTGACTCTTGTTAAAAATATACAGTTCCCTTGTTACAATTGCAGTATACTGTCCATACTTCAATTTTGTTAATGATATTTAAGGGCCAGCGAGCAGGCGGGTTACCTGATGGGAAGCAACTGCCGTCGCCCGGTAAACTCACTCACTGGACGAAACACAGCACAACGCCTTTTCACGCCAGTTTTCTGGCGTATGCTATATACTAATATTATAAAGGTAAAAGTGTATTTATCTGTCCGTTACCTTCTTTCCAAACCGCTGAACCATTTGCGCTGAACTTTGGCATGGACATACTTTGAGTACCGGCAGGGCTATCTCATGTATCTCGAGGTAACAATAATTGCGCAATTATTGCTCCAAAATGGCAAGTTCGTATCATGTAACAACAAACAATGCGATGCAATCTAGTTGCAATGTTCCCTTTCGTATGGATTTTGTCAGGAATTTTAACGATTCAGTGATTTGTATGGAAAGTTCCTTTGAAGTTTAGCTATCCCTATTGGTGATAGTTTCCAAAAGTGGGCGTTATTAATTTTTTTTATCTTTTTATTTTTCAAGTTCGTTATAAGAAACTGTTTTGTTTTAAATTTGGCAAATGCTCAGGCATCGGCATATGGTACTTACGGAAAACCAACGTTGCAAACTGAGTTTGCAACACATGCTGAGGCGTCCTCCAGTTTATCATAATAATCTGAATGCTCTCCGCATCACCAGCTAGTCTTCTAGAACACTCCAATCCCTGATGGGCTCCAACCTCGTGCTCAATGAATAGTAATAAGATAGCTGTGGTAATATTAACAACAATTAGCCCGCCATCCGTCGCCCGCCGGTCGCAGCATCCGACAATTGCGTGTATCGAATGTCGGTGCATTCGTCACCGTGCACATTCATACTGCAGAATGGGAGTTTTTTTTTTTCAGATTCGATCGTGAAAGCGTTTCGCGTTTACTAAGATTCTATATGGGATTTGTAGTGACCGTGAGCATCGCTAGGTGGCGCTGTACAAGTCCCATATAAAATCTGAGTAATCGCGAAACGGTTTGACGGTCGAAAGTCAAAGGAAAACTCGTACTCGGCACTCTGATGTACTCAGCACGTATTTTGTAGATTGCTTTTGGTCGTAGTCCAGTCGGCCTACATCTGTACCTAACTAAACAGAGATCTAAGCCATAGCTAATAACGTTTTAGACATGAGTCGAATGTCGACTATAACAAAACGTGTTGACTGCGGCCTCAGACGAAACTCGAAAAACTAATATTTTATGGTAAATGCGCCAGAAGAAGACAAAATTCGATGCCTTACTGCCCCAACCTCGTATCTTAAAAATAGCTAAAAACTAGATATGAGGTTAGGTTGATAGGTAACAATTTACTTATCAAATAACCTCATATCTAGTTTTGTACAATTGCTAAGAAAAAAAATATATAATCAGTTTTTTTTTGTCCAATGAAATGTAGGCATTTTTAAGATACGAGGTTGAGGCAGTAAGGCATCGAAATGTATCATGAGGTCTGTTACAATGTCTCATCTCTGGAGCGGGCTGTGTAGAATTGTTTTTTTCACCAAATGTAGAGTATATTTGGGACACCAGCATTTAGACTTTACGGGGAGACTTTAAAGAGGGGTAATGTTTAAAACATCACTAACAACCAAGAAGTAATAAGTGCAATTGAAGACATAAGTGGAAGAAGCAGATAACTAACATTTTTAAAACTCCCGGATTCTTGCATTAACGGACGCTTTTGCAACCGAAAATTATATTCGAAATTAAAATAATGTGGGTTTCATGTATAGCTATACTAGATACACTAGCTAGATAATTAAATAGGTAAGTTACAAGATTTGTCAGAATTTTGTAGGAAAAAATTAGTTTTTAATTATATACACGAAGTTTGCAAAATGTTAGTTATCCGATTCTTCTACTTAAGTCTTCAATTATTACTTTCCTAATATAATACGTATATAATATAATTAAGTAGCCAGACAAAATGTTAAAAGGTGTACCAGACTACATTACAGTCCGGTTGCACATTACCCGAATTTCCGATCAGAAAAATTCGAACGCCTGTCTGACACCATATAAATACCTTTAAGAAATTTCGTATTGTATGCCGCGTCCACAACAAGATATTATATTCACATACAATTAGATCCAGCGGGGCGTCCGAATTTTTCTGGCGAGTGGCGAGAAATTCAGATACTGCGGCCGGATTTAAGATAGCGGCGGACAGAGAAATAAAAGTCAGTCGACAGTATGCTGTTCCTTTTATTATCAGGTATTCGTATAATAAATTTATAGTTTCATTACAACGTATGGTATTGTCGCGGATAATGACGCGTGCCCCGACGGGCCGGCGGTCGACCGTCGACGGTCGACGGCCGCTGACCGACGACCGTCGACCGTCACCGACCGTCGGTGTATCGGCGTTCGGCCGACGCTACACGCGCGATGCTTCCCAAACTACCATCGTGATATAAATGCCTCGCTCGATCCACGTGTATAATTCGTTCCGGACAATTTTACACTCGACAATTTGAATAGCAACACACAATATACACATACACAGTAGACCGTATGTGTAAATAACCCGCATTCGGTTGCGCAAATCGTAACCCCAGACAAAGAAGTAACCATACAATCGGCATTCGCGCGCGCCGGTCTATGTTTTGCGAGCTCAAAGTTAATCTACTGAATATATTATAATATATTGTGATTCGATGTTTGGTGAGAAGCATCGCACGCGCTCGTAAATATTAGCAAATGATAACAAACGCCTTATCCAATATAAATGCTTAATAAATTCAGTAGTACAGTCGGTACGTACACTCAGGATCGACTCTTACAGCTATCCACTACGGGTCACAAGGGGCGCGGCGCGCTATACACGAAACGGCGTAGCCTGGCGTTAGCGGTCACTGACCCCTGGCAAATTCTTGACATATATCATATATATCGAGATTTTGCCATATATGTTGTTCGTTTTCCATTTTAACAAGTATTGACAATGAATGAACTGCTGTTTTTAGGCTAAGGGCGATATAGCATTTTGCACCTTCAGTTAGCGCCGAGTATGCGACGTCGCTTTGCAGTCGTAAAGGTAACCACCAAAAGATATTCCAATGAATAAATTGTCGTCATAAGACTTCATTTTTTTTTGTTTATTCTTTTAAAACGAACAGCTTTCGCTCCAAGAGCAGGAAGGTCAATGTCCGCCGTGCCGACTTAATACGTTTAGACTAGCGTATCGCCGCGGCCACACTCCACCTACACCTCGCTACCAACATCCACTAGTGCACAAAATTCCGCTCACGACAGCGAAGTGGCCAGTGTGAGATTGAACGTAAACACTTAACTTCTAAATCCTCTTTACAATAGAGGAATACAGATAGTT
Organism: Cyclargus thomasi; assembly: GCA_026546445.1. Taxonomy (NCBI): domain Eukaryota; kingdom Metazoa; phylum Arthropoda; class Insecta; order Lepidoptera; family Lycaenidae; genus Cyclargus; species Cyclargus thomasi. Next base: position 13,560 of record JAOTAV010007783.1, on the reverse strand, counting down.
CGACTCAGTTGTGCGCGCTGGCCCGTGTATGCGTGGGATTGTAAATACACATCTTTATGAATAAACAATTCTTACCCACACACACAAGACCGCGCGCACAATTGAGTTGAAGTAACTAAAACTCCTCTTATTAATAAAAATTACACACATACAGAAGAGATCATCCAAATTTTGTCTTTAATACAAAAAATTCATTTAGACAAGGCAAAACATTGTATTAGAACGTCTACGTGGAGCAGATATTTTTATCAATAAGAGAATAGAAGTCATAAGAAAACGATTTAGAATTTTTTTGCCAAAAAGGTGCGCAGTTAATAAACTAATTTTTTTAGACATCACGCTACCTTAATTTTTGGTCTTTACCTAACGACTAATCCAAATCTCTCCAAAACTCTATTCACACAACCTTACCCCGTTGCCGACAAAAGAACTTATTTTAAATTTAATAAGCCGAAAGCGATCAAGTTATAATTATGAGACTTAGAAAGTTTTATCACAATAAAAATGGAATTCTTCGATAAAATAATCTCACAGTGGCCATCGAATCCAAGGGTAAAAGCGAAGTAACAAATATACAAAATCGTTAGTAAAGGTCCCTCCAGTCCGTACTTATATAAAAGCTACTCGACAGTTTTAGGGTGAGCGAAGTGAGCGGCGCGTCCGCCGCGCCTTACATGCACACTAGTACGCACGCACGCACGTACGCACGGCAATGTTAACGCGTTCGGGACGCTAGTGCTACGTAATAACATCTCAACAGAACTACCGATAAATATTTTTGTACCTATCAACATGGACAAAGAAAGCCAAGAATATTCCGATCAACTCTGTTATCAATTTCATTATAAAATTATTTTATATCAAGTACATAATCTGCAAAGTAGTTTATTAAATTCATAAATAAAAAGATTAAAACTTTTTCGAAAACTTTAGCAGAATTAAATAAGTGTTGTATGTAAAATATGTTTGTAACAGAATATAAACATTTAAATCACAAAATGAGGAATATTCTGTGTGGTTACTTTAATCCAGTCTAATTAACTACCTACGTACTGTTTTTTGTATCTGTAACAGCTGATTTGGAAGATAGCAGTCTACAATATGTACGTTTTCATAGCTCGCCTCGTGATACGAGTAGTCGCTCTCATAAACATCGACCGCTAGCGACATGGAGACATAAAAAACGAATAATACCGTTTCGTTGCACACATCATAAATAAATACATAAACTATTAAATAAACAACGAAGAGTCTTTAAAATTGCAGTACATAACGATTTATATTTAATGACATTTCATTTACACGCTCATAACACATGGAAAACAATTTACAAAGGATACGCGAAATGGCGGTCGGCCGCCATTACGTTTTCGATTACACTCGGCTACTCGGACGAAGCGAAAACATGTGAGCTCAAAGTAACCATCATACGGATAAAATAATTTATTTCTTTACAATTTCAACGATTAAATATTTAAATCTAGGCGCGCGGTGAGTAATACTGATCGGCGGTCGGTCGACACGTCGGCCGTCCCTCTCCGTCGTCGGGCGAGCGAGCGGGACGGCAACGCTCCGGCCTCGTTCGAGCTCCGCGCACCGTCACTACCGACTGCGGGCCCGCTCGCACCGCACGCGGCGGACGAGCGGCCCCGACCGTAACATTATTCATATCAAATTTATCAATAGCTTTAAGTACACATATACAGTTGAACGTCGAGAACTATGTATCCACTATAAATGAAGTACAACGTTTGTTAACAGACAGGGGGCGCGTCGGCCCGCGCGGACGGAGACTATGCGAGAGAGCGGAAGCCGTTGGCGCTTCGAGCGGCACGAGAGAAAGCGTCAAGAGGCACTCGGACCGCAGATTTTTACAAGTTATACGAATCATCGGCAGGCCGGCAACGCTAAGGTCCGCGCGGGCCGACGCCGCGAACAACAGCTCCTAAGAAAGAGATAACAACTTTAGGATAATACCCATAAACGTGTCGGTAATAGTTACACTTTAATTTACACCTTACCTAGAGCTATCCCGCGGGCCCGGGGCGCCGGCGGGCCGCGCGAGGGGGGAGGGGGGAGGCGACTATAGTAGTTATTGTACCGGGGGCGGCTCGCGGCGAGTGCGCACGAAGCGAATGTTACCACTACACCTACACCTAAACATACCGACCTAACAATACCCGATTGGTACGAAATATACGACATCCAATATAGTGAACGTGTTATATAGCTATATCGACAGTAAACATTCTCTTACACTTAAGCTATGTTATATTATAGGGGGTTAATAAGCCGAACGAATTTTGCATAACACGCCGATCGATTAAAAATTATAGCAACGCCATCTAGTGGTATCTTTGACGTAATTTTTTTAAATTTAAGTAGTTATTTGTTATAGCATGCTAGTGCGATTTCGATAAAGTTATTTGAACTCGTTAGATATGTAGCTTCGCGTCTGTGAGATGGCGCCGACTCGACAGGAAGCGGAAACTCTCGACCGAAACAAGAGCAAGACGAAGGCACCGAGAAACAAGTATAGTACACATATACTTAGATAAACATCGAACACCCAACAGCATTATCTGATACCGATGATCCACCCACCACAAGCACCGAAGACAACACTATAGATGATATTATTTGACGTTTGTTATGAAGATCTCTCGTCTTGTCTGCGGGTAGTCGTGGTCGACGGTCATACATTAACATTTGGACATGACATACTCGTACATGACATTTGGATATCTTTTGGGAACAGTTGCGTAGATTCGGTGGTAAACAATATATTTCTTTATATTTGGCCTAACTGCTGCCGAGTACGATACATAAATTAAAAAATAGACACGTCATCGACGACATAGGCCAAAATCGTTTCTATTTTTATTTTATGCACGCTATATCGTTCTAAAACAATGTACGATCAACATTGGCGTGAGCAGCATGTGAACACACAAGCGCACGTGAGCGCCGCCATCTTGTCCACTCGACAAAATGGCGGACGGGATATGTCACGAATCTTGACATAAACGATTCAAACAATAACAATTGTTATAATGCGCGGCGTCTCCGTACTGTCGAACCTCGGTACGAAGCTGCGATTAAACTTCGTCAGTTTATTTTGCTTTTATAAACAAGCTTTAGGTGCTAAATAACATGAAACGTAGCTCTCTCGACAGTACGGCGTCGCCGCTTCCTCCCGGGGCGAAGGCCGCTGCGAACTAACCAAGATATACAATGGAATAACAACGAATCATTATATACAACATAAACGTACAACTAAACCAACATACATCGACGAGGGCACCGCCCGCGCCGGCACACTTACGCGGTAACATATAAAATGAATCAACAACGTTAAACTATATAATATCTTCAATATGAATGATATGTCCTTACAATTTCACTAGTTGCGCTCCTACTTCACGACTTACTCTCGCGACCGTACTACGATAAAGCAATGTCAACCGAACGTCCACAAAATGAAACGCATTATCGTTCATATACATACATCTAGCGTAAAATTAGGATTCGATCAAAGCGAAAAGCGCCGACGCCCGGGGATGCCCTCGCTCGTTCAGGTTACCCTACTAGATTTCGCGATATATCAATAAATATTTATACAAGAGGCGCGGCACAGCGCTCGGGCCGCGGCGCCGCCGCTACTGTACATTAGGCCGGCCCACACGCATCGGCGCCGCGCCGGCCCGCCGCGCGGCGGTGACTAGGAAACGAACAAATGCCAATATAATATCAGTGGAATCGTGATACGCGCGCGCGCAGTGGGCGAGATCAGCGCTCCTGGCGGGACAGCGCCAGTGCCAGTTGCAGCTCGGCGTCCTCGCGCTGGCGTCGCGCGCGCGCCTCCCGCTCCAGTCGCTCCGACTCAGCTGCCGCCCATGCCCACTGCGCCTCCTCCGAGGGCAAATCCGCGCCGGCGCCGGCGCCCGCCCCCGCCGCCACCGCCGCCGCAGCCTTCTCAGTCTTCTTACGCCGCCCGATGCCGCCGATGGTGTGCACGAGCGACTTGGCGTACTTGACGGGCTTGGGCGACTTCTCCTTCTTGGCGGGCAGCGTGCTCGCCGGCCACGTCTCACTGAGGTTGCGGTTGACGTCGGCCCAGTCCAGCGCCCAGTTGTCCGTCTTGGCGGTGGTGTCGCTCTTGTTCGCCCAGCTGTTGTCGGTGTTGTTAACCTTGCGTTCAGTCCGGCCGTTCCTGCCGTCCGCCTTGGCGGCCCAGTTGTCGGTCTTGGAGTCGGGCCAGGCGTCAAAGTCGGCGGCGCCCCACGCGTCAGCCTTCCCGGTGCCGCCCCAGGTGTCGGCGGCGGGCGCCGGTTTGGCCCACGTGTCGGCCGCAGGTGCCGGCTTGGCCCAAGCGTCGTCGGTAGCCCAGCTGTCGTTGGGCCAGGCGGCCCAGGAGTCCGTCGTGTCGGCGGCGAGGGTGGGTGCGGGGGCGGCGCGGGGCGGAGCGGATACGCGGCCGCTGGCGCGCGGGCGGTCTGCAGCGGCGAAGAACTCGTCGGCATCGAAGCCAGCGACGGAGGTGGGTCGCGCGGGGCGGGGCGCGGGTGCGACGCGGGAGGCTGCGGAGGGGGCGGCCGCGTCACCGAACGGATCCTCGATGTCGAAGGGGTCCTCGTACCGGTAGTCCTTGAAGGGGTCCTCGGTGAAGTCCAGCGCGGGGACGGTCTGGGCGCAACACAGAGCTGGTGAGCGGGACGGGAGATGGCGGAGGAGCGAGAGGGGTGGAGGAGGGGGTACGCACATGTGAGCCCGCCGCCGCCGCGTCCGCTTAGCGCTGCAATGTGGGGACAAGCACGAGCCGTGGTTAGCGTCGGTTAGTGACAGTGTACGTGACGTGGCGCGCGACGGACGGTACACACCGATGGCCGATAGTTCGATAGAACATCACTTAATAGTCTCTATTTCTCGTAGGAGCAGCTTTCGACATTTCTCACGTATGTAACGTCCGGAGCACAATAGAATTTTTATTTACATGAAAGTTAGATTGTATTAATAATATGAAAATATTATTAGTACGAAAATTAATAGAAATGTAACGAGGATGCATGCATTTTATAAGCACTAGGACTATTTGTGTAGCGACAGATAATAGTCCAGAACTAACTACAATGGTCGAACTTTATACTATCATTTATTTCCTACTAAGAAAGAAAAATTAAGAAAGATTTGCCTCACCATTGCAATTAGAGCCAGAAGCAAAAACGAAATACTTAAACATAGTAAAAATAGCCAAATAAATAATATAAATTAATAGAGTAATATAATACATACATCGTACTCGTATATAGATAAAGAAAATTATAAAAATGAAATGACAACTGAAATGAACAAAGCTCGTCCCAAAAAGCGCGCTAAGCGAAGCAAACATACAAAAATGTGCAAAGTTTCCTCTGGGTTTATACTTACTTGTAATATCGTATTTTCAATAATTATATACCCTTTGGAAAAGTTACACAAAAAATTTAAAAAAAAATGTCTTTGGGCTTATGCGAAAACATCTGTCATTGTCAAAATCACAGAAGTTTCGCAACACATGTGCATACTTGAGAATGGCATTGTGCGCAACAGAGAAAGTAACCGTCACAAACTAAACTCAACAAACTATAAAAATAAGCACGTCGTATTCAGCGTTACCACTAATACACAATAAACAAGGAAATGTTAAGAGTAATATTATCCAAGCTCGAAGATGAGTAAACATGGTAACACTAAATAACTAAATTGTAATGGCGTCAGTTGCAATCAAATAAATAATAAAAACAAAATGCCATTCTCGCAACTAAAGTGACGTGCATCTAAGTGACTAATTTTAAATATTTTACGTACTTTAACTATTTTTACTTTCTCTGCAGCGAAAAAATAAAATAAAAAAATAATTAGCTTATCCGCTCTCAACTCATGCCGCAGGGGGTCGGGGAAACATAATGTCACTAATATAAAATCATTCTGAAAATAATCGCATTAAAAAACAAAAAATTACTACTTAAATTTTTATAAAATAATTTTAATATCATCTTAAAAGTAATTTAAACTAGCTGTGTATGATGTGTCGTGTTTTGTTTAATAGTGTTTTTTTTTCTTATATCTTATATCAGAAAAAATATCTAAAGTCCTTTTGTCTGAGCGTAAATTATTTTAATTAATTTCTGTGCGAACTGATGTTACAGTAAACGGTTATGTTAATTGAAGATTTCATACGGCATCACTCTTCTGTTACAATAAAAAAATATGAACAGTAACAAATTCGTTCAGTGTCCTAGTGCGTGTTTTCAGAGTATATTTAGAACCAAGCAGGTTATCTCCATGGAATCGCGCGCGGCTTGCATGTGTGCGCCTTGATAGCCTCTATGCGCCGTCTCACGCACACAACAGCAAATCTAAGCTGTATTTTCAATGTGTTAGTCAAGACTTAAAAGCCTAGTGTGGGTGCCGCGGCGCGTAGACCCTACGGCGCACACAAGCAAACCAAGGTCCGTTCATGACCGTGTTCGGTTCTATATGTCCTATGATATTTCGTGTCGACGTGATCTGCGTGTATGTGTGCGCTCACCTTGTGCGGGGGCATGGGGCGTGGCGGCGCGGGGCGCGGGGGCGGGGTCTTGTGCCGCTTGCCACCGGCGGTGGGTGGGGCGTTTGCGGCGGGGGCGGCGGAAGTGGACGCGCGCGTCGGTGCGTGTAGAACTGCGAACGGGTCCGACTCCCACGCCGGCTATTAAATGAATTGTTTATTTATGTGTTTGAATATATAAAAGTGCTGTTTATATAAACTTTATAATGTGTTTTATTTTTTTTTTTTAACTGCATACGTTAAGATGTTTATCTTAAATATATTTCCTTCTTACTTTGGGCACCAAGCGATGAAACACATTTAAATGAAATGGTGGACTGAGTCCGATCATTGGTCGAGTTGTGCCACTTTAATGTTAGTCGCTAATTGTCGGCTGAGTATGACGTATGATATAACGAGAGTAAATGAGGACAGGTGGAAGAAGGGGATAACTAACATTTTGAAAAGCCGGATTTTTGAGTAAATGGACGCTTTACGACCGGGAAAATGATTTGAAATTAAAATAATGTAAATTAAACGCCAAATCATAAGATTTATCAAAATTTTATAGAAAAAAATTTTAGCATTTACTCGAAGGTTGTAAAATGTTAGTTACTGGCTTCTTTCATATATGTCTTAAAATCATTTAGGCCCCCATCTGTTTATGAATTAACTTCCCTGGTAGTATAATATAATAAAACATATACATTGTCTGGCGTTAGATACTGCACATCAAACTTTTGAAATTGACGTATTTTTTACAAAGATTAAAAACAACTGAAGACATAAGTGGGAGAAGCTGATAACTTACATTTTACAACTTTCGAGTAAATACTACATTTTTCCTATAAAATGTTAAATATTTAATTTACTAAACTTGAAGCTATAAAATTTCAACAAATTTTGTAAATTACATATTTCATCATCCAGCTATACATAAAATTCACTATATTTTAGTTTAAAATCATTCTGACCCTAAAGCGTAGATTTACGCAAAAATCCAGCAGATTTTTAGATGTTAGTTACCGGTTTCATCCATTTATGTCTTCAATAATCTAAAAAATCCAAATCATAATTAGTATTTTAACAGCTCCAAACAGCAACAGTACAGGAATGTTCGTATTTTGTGCGACAGAGATAACCCTCTACGAAGCTGAAATACGCGAGTCTCTCCACAAAGGTCGGTGTGCAATATTTATCACGGGGTGCAGTAATATGATAGTATATTGTTCATTTTATTATAGAACCTCCCGACCTTCTCTCAAATATTAGCTTTAATGCTAAATTTAGCGCTCGTAGAGCTCAACGCATTAATGTTTTTGCTCTACAAGTACAGGAATAACCCGACCGGCCCGACGGTACAATAATTTTGCTAAAGTTTATATGGAATTAGACATATTTAATAATAACTTTAAACTATTTTCTAAAACTGTAAAAGACATCCTCCTTAACCTGTCTACATCGCATAACGCCTAAATATTGTATTAAACTTTCACAACACAATATTACGTTTTATTATAACACAATATTTATGTTACATATAGAGTATGTTGATATGTATTGTTATGATTGTACTGTGTATTGTGCATTAAATAAATAAAAAAAAGTATAACTGACGTCGGGGTTGGGGTTGGCGGCGGCGGCGTTGGGCGCGAACGCGTCGCCGGCGAAGGGGTCGCCGCTCGACGCGAACGGGTCGCTGCCGAACCCGTCTGACATCTGTAACAACACATTACGTTACTACGCTCATGTAACTAACACCTAATTTACACTAATCCGTCAAAGACGTGTCATTCGTGTCTTTTGACGAATCGTTTTTTTTTTCATGAATAGCTATTCTGATTTGTATAGGCGTCTGTACATTTTGATTACATGTGTTATAAAGTCATGAATAACGTTTCGTCTTTGTTCAAAAACCTTCCCCATTTTACAAATCACGAATCGGTCGGTCCAACTATACCTTGTCGTCAAAAACTGAAGTCTGAATCACGAATTTAGTGTGAACTGTTCGGCCATTTTGATTCATTAAAATGGCCGAAAGAAACTCAATTCCGTATGTGTGAACGTTCATAACGTATCGTCTTTTTTGACGAATCGTCAAATACGGACCTAGTGTGAATGAGCTTTACAGTAAGTGATGCTTCGGCAATAGAATTAAACGCGCTCGATGCACACTGAGGGGGACTTTACCATTCGCAAGAAAAACATAGTTTAAAGTTAGTTTACATTGAGAGCGCTCCTGGATCTATTTTTATTTTAATTTGATTTTACAATCATCTTTCAAAATCCGATTGAAATGACGTCACTCGATGCATTTACATGTTTTCATCACATAACTCGTTGTTATAACATTAAATAGCAAAAAACAGTTCTTACACTAACCGGTACTATTGTTCAAAACTGTTACTTTGACAGTCCTTTCTATTTTCCGTTCAGCGACTTCAATTTTACCAACATAAAACTTTACAGGTTCATATCAAGTCCGAGTTTTATGTTCTGAATGCGCAATATTTGAGGTTTAACTTCATAAAACCTGTTAGTGCTACTGTATACTAAAAAGGTACAAGCAATATTTTCAAAAAATATTCGCTCTTCACCTCTATATTAGGAACTCATAATCTTCTTAAAATAGTTATAAACAATGATGATATAATTGAAGACATAAGTGATAGAAGCAGATGAGTAACATTTAAAAAACTGACGGATTTTTGCGTAAATGGACGTTTTAAGATTTGAAAAACTATTTGAAATTAAAATAATGTGGATTTCATGTGTAGCTATATACTACCTAGACGATAGAGTTGGTAAGTTACAAGATTTGTTAAAATTCTGTAGAAAAAAAATTGTTACTCGAAGGTTGCAAAATGTTACTTATCCGCTTTACCTTGTTATTAGCATTAGCGCTGGGGTTCGGCGCGAAGGGGTCAGCGGTCTGGTTGAACGCAGAGTCCTTGAAGGGGTCGGAGTCGAAGCCGGCTGCTGAGCCGTTCATCGCACCGAACTCCTTCTTGCCGAATTCTTCGTCCTCGTCCTAAAACGAAAAACATATTTTAGTAAAAATTATTAAACGAGATTACTAGAATTTAAGTAAGTCAGTTCCTCAAGTGTTATATATAGTTAGTCTATGAGAAAATAAACAGACTGATAAATGGCATAGCGTGTTGTTCTTTAGAATCCATAGATCGTCATTATCATAGCCGGGGGGGCCTACTATGACCATTACAAACCTGCATGGTTCCAGGCAATTGAATTTACGGTCAATAATTGCCTTGTTCTTTTTTTGTATTACAAAGTCTTTTTTTTGTATTATAATAATAACTGAATTAATACAAGTTTGGTTGTCTATGCATGGATTTTAAACATGTCGGTGACATTAGGGAACGTCAAACTTCACGTATTTAGTGTCACGTGACTTCCGACTGGTTGGAACTTGGCTGGGAATAAGAGGTCATAATAACCCCCCTGTGCTGGAATACCACTCGCCATTTATAATATTATCTCTAAACATAATTTTTATTGCTTTCAACTCATAATAAAGCTGCTGCTCCCACGGCAAAAAAAACGTACCAGATTATCGGGCGTCTCGCCGCGCACGAGTCGTTGTAGATGTTGCGGCGTGTGCAGCGGCTGTAGCGTGAGCGACGCCGACGCCGCCGCCGCGCCGCCCGCCGCCAGCGCCGCCGACGCCGCCTCCACCGCGCCCAGGTGCTCCTCCAGGTGGCTGATCTTGATCTTCGCCTGGAGAGCACACACGATATATCAGTAACGGCAATCACATCGACGTAATTAAATGTATTCGTAACAAAAATGTTTTGACGACTTATCACTTTAAAAATAATCATAGCAGCTCTTTGTAAAGCTATTTACAATTATAAATTTATCGTTATTGAAATATCTAGTCTTATTAGATTTCTGATAAAATTGAAAACAACAAAGTTATAAGTTTTTAAAGTAGTCAGAAAGTGATATCCGATATTGACTGTGACGTCAGTCTATAAGCTGCATACAAAGTTTATACTAAGTTACGTTTTGAGAGAAAGAGATGGATATAAAACTTAAATCTCTAATATCTTACTCATTTCTCTACAGAAATCTGAGATTTTTTGTTACCTGTATATCTTTTAGCCCACTAAAATAATAATTTGCATTCAATAGATTTTTTTTCAAACGCATATTCCCAATAGCAGATATAGTCGAACGTCAAGACGCGTCATACCGCCCTTTTATATCGTCCCATCTTCCTTAATGCCAAGGTGCTTCTACTTAATCCCCACCTGACTAACTGCGAGCACAGTCTTGCTGAGCTGGTTGGTGAGGGCTTCGGCTTCGGCGGCGGCGGCGTCGGCCTCGTCCGCCAGCGCACGCTCCCGCTCCCGCAGCGTCGTCGCCGCCGCCCGACGCGCCGCCACCTGCGAATGTCGAGATCAATCCTATTAATATCGCAACGCCCCTACAGCGTGTACGGCCTTGCTAACTGTTATTTAGACAATAATTCAAAACTGTATCTTTGTATTACTTTCAATTTATTATATTCAAATTGTGCAATAAAGTTCAGTTCACGACGCGACATCCTACCGAGAGCGTGGCTCGGTCATCTCATATCCAATTTAGTTAAAATCAGGAATATTCTTGAAATCTTGTTCATTTCTATCTTTACCTAAATAATACATGTGAAAGTGTATTTGTCTGATTGTCTGTGAGACGACACCGAAACTACTGAACGGATTAATAAATTTCTGAGCAGAAAAGATCGGACCGCTGCCAAATACCATTCAAAAACTTATTAGCGGATAGCATGCAGGTACAACAAATATTATTATGAACAGAGTGCATTTGGGCAGGCGGGAGAAATCAGAATAATGTACGTCCGAACGCAAAGTATAAAACACTTCCTCATTCGAGGCGGAGGAGTTCTGGCCGATGGGTGTAGCCTACCGAAGATTCCGGGGGAGACTCCGGAACGAAGCGGGTCATGTCGCTGACCGAACATGACAAAGTGTTAGGTTTAAGGATATAATATAAATTTATGTTAGTCTTTAAGGTATTTATAATATGGGTTGTAATACCTGAAATAAAAGATTTGAATTTGAATACGGATCGTATTAAATGAGGGTACTTTTATTTTGTTATAGGCAACACTGCGCTACGCTTCAATGAGAAATTTGATATACTTTGTTAGTATAGTCTATATTTATTTATTTATTATTTAAGTTACGGGAACATTCTTGTCCATTTTATTTTAATACTGTGATCCATATTACTTTTACTTACTTATCAATGGTGACATTTGCAGTGCTGCCAAAGTCGAAACAGAATACTTGAACAATTGTCTTGTTTTGGTCTTTACGATCTACGCTCAACACGCGACATCTCTGCCACAAGTTGTCCGCTTTAATGTACACTAAGTAGATTTTTCCTGTAACAGACAAAAAACGTATTAACAACAAATCTTATTTATTACAATTATCATAAACTAGCTTTTTGCCCGCACCTTCGCTCCCGTGGAATATAAAAATCTAGTAAAAATACGAATGTTCTCTAAGCTCTTTTAGAAACATGATTTTTTTTCTAAGACTATGAGTAGTATATTATATTACTCTCAGTCCTCTCAACTAAGGCCATGCCAAAAATCAAGTCAATTGGTTGCTTCGTTGAGGCTTGAAGAAAAGATACAAAAAAATAAACACTCTTTCCCATTGATAATATTAGTATTATGGTATGGATAGCACCCGCTTTGTAAGCATAAAATCAATAACTACCAGTAGCTAAACATTTTTATGCGAAATAGGAGGATACTTAATCCCATGCCCTTTCCCATAGTCTTCCTTATATCTATGCACTAACCTCTATATTATAAATACGCTGGACTGACGATAAGCCTAGCCTTGGTAAGGTGATTTAATATGAGGTATATTGGCGCTGATGCTAGTGACGAGCGGGAAAGATCCTAATGTACTCATTACATAACACACGCTCTTTTATAGTTTGAAGTTCAAATATATCACTACTGATTCAAACATAAACTATAATATAAAAAAATAATACGAAATAACAAACAGACTATACATTCAAAATTTAAACACTTTCTAAACGAAATAGAATTGAAACGATTAAGCGGCCATTTGCAAATAACGTCAGATTTAGTTCCTTTCCCTCTCGTTTCTACACTCAAATCATCGGTAAAAAGCTGTCATTTCAAAGGATATCGTCAGTCCAGCGTATATAATAGAGGTCAGTGTGTCTATGTCAAATTTTATTAAAAGCAGCTTTTGCTCCCGGCTTCGCTCGCGTGCATTGCGCGTTATACATGTGTTTTGCTTCAGAATACCTTCAGTGATATGGTTAAGCACTGGTTTAGGCATATTGCTGGCGTTCCGGAATTCTCTGAGTAGCTCTTCGACGAGCGACTGATGACAGGCCCGCTGCACGAAGAAGTTGTGTGGATCCTCTATATGGGTTATGTACACTATGTCCTGATCACCTGTAAGTAAAATAATTTTTTAGAGCCTGTTCCACACTTACTGTTTAAGAGCCGAATAGGCTATTCACATCTTATACGACAGATATAGTAATAATATGTTCCAGTTAGCACAAGTGGCTGATAAGGCAAACTCCCTTTTATTATCAAACCGATTAATGTGGCAGATATTATACGTGTTTGATACATATCTAGGACTTTATCAGTAAGCTAAGGAAGAAAGAAATTAAAGGTCTATTTAGCAAACTTAGAATAGTTAAAAGCAAAAATTGAAACAGACATGTTTCTCGGCAAAATTGATAAGTTTTCTATTGTCTTTAAAAAAAAGTCGTCATAGCCACGTTAAGTGTGACACGACAAAATATTTTTTTATTATGTTATCTCATTTTTGGGGTTTCGTAGCCAAAATGGCAAAAAATGAAACCCTTATAGCAGTTGTTCCCAAACTTATTTTGTCTACTGCCCACTTTGAGAATAAATATTTTTTTAGCGCCCCCATTTTTTCACCTATTTA
>JAOTAV010007772.1:0-28896 GCA_026546445.1 Cyclargus thomasi | reverse complement strand
GGAACTAACCCGGCGAGAAGAACCGGCGTAAGAAACTCGCACGGGTCCATCTTTTACCTAAAAGATGGAAAATAACAGCTTATGATTAGGCTTTAGAGTTTAGACTATGGCGCTAAAGGGGTGTCTTCGCATGCACGGGTTATCTAGTGAATTGAAAAATAAAGCTTAGGTGATGACTAGCCTATGGCGGTCAGAACACTTGATCAGTCACTGTGAGCTATGTTTAATTTTAGAACGAAAAGATCATGTAGCTTATCTCAACTCTAGTGGAATAGGAAAGATGCGTGTAAAACAAAATTGATTGAATGCAAATTATTATGATAAAGGGCTAAAAGATAGACAGAATAACAAAAAATCTAAATATACTAATATATACGACCATGGCAGTTTCTTTCTATGAAAACCGAGATGGCGTTATTACGCGACTCGAGCTTCAATGTCGACAAAAGACAGAAACTTACTTCATACGGTACTATAGTATATATAGATATTATAGTATATCTAGTATTCAGTTAGTCGCCAAGATTTACTTAAAAACTTTCGATTTTGAAAATCGCATCGCATTAAAAAGGAAATTAACTTTCTTTGATCGCCATGCTAGTGACGGTAGAAAACTGTTAGTTTTAAATCCCGAGAAACCGTCAGAGTTTCTATGCTTTTGTATGTCTGCTGGCGATATGCTAAACCTTGGTGGCCTGGCTTGGAGTTTAAAAGTAGTGACTGGCTACCAGAAAAATGTTGCAAGTTGCAACAGGGAAATTCTTACCGTGGATCTCACCACCCTAATCTCTATGGTAATAAGGGTCAGAAGTAATCATCATTAAGTTATTACCTCGATGCGGTTATTTACAATTGCTCAGCCTAAGGTAATAGATAGAATTAGGCGAATAAGGGAAAGTACAATTACTAGTGTAATAGTCTGGTAATAGCAATAAAAGGTATAAAGGGGTAAATTGAAAGAGAGCCTACGTCCTACGTCATTTGGTCGGAATATGCCAAATCCATGTAAGTCGTGGCCTAATTATTTTTATCTACGATCTGTATCTGTTTCAACTTCTCTGATTGTACAAATATGAGAGTTTGTAAGAATAGAGATGTCCTTATAACTTACCCGGAAAATTACGGACTTAAATCGATCTTATCTACATATATTAATACGCGAACGAAAAACTACAACTTTTTACAAAATACACTTAGATGTAAATTCAAATTCATAAACATGAAATTTCTCCCAGTTATAGTTGATGTGGAGGAGGAGCGTGGAATACCAATATTTTTTAAGATATGCTTTAATATTTCATATTTTTAAAAAATAAAACGCTACGCATACTACAATACGCACACGCATAACCATACGCAAAATACTCTTTTGTTTATGGGTCTGTGATTTTTTAGAATTAAGTTTAATGGCCTGGTAACGAGGCCTTTATGCCTCCTCACAAAACCTTAATATTTATGGTCGAATTCCTATCACAAGGTGACCTCTAGTCTAAATTAAAACTTGCTTGTATTTAGTAAAATAATATTTCTTTATCCATATCTAAAGTTCATAAATATATGAATTAAATTATTATAAGTTATTGTATCAATAAAGGAAATATTTCTATTATGTTGAAACATAATAATTTATATTTAATTGTTTTTGCAAACGCAACGAATGTAATATTATATTTTTTACTCGATAGAAATAAAAGTTTTTTCTGTATCATATATTGAGCCAATTTTAATGTAAGGATTGTTTTTATTCGACAAAATGTACGTATGAATTGTTAATTTATTATGTTTCAAGGGGTCGTTCTTTTTCTCTGGCATAACAATGTGAAAGATAGGCATAAGTATGAACTATGAAGTATGAAGAGAGAAGAATACGATATACAAATACTTTTTATTTTATTATCGGTTAGAAGCGGGCGTCCGCAGCCCCGATTATTCATTTTTTAATGCATTGCAAAAACTGAAATATGCCGCCCCGCTTCGATCAAATATTACTCAAATGCACCGATCCTTTCAAAATTGAATAAAACAATGACACTAAGACTATCTCACACGAAACAACTTAAATCATAATCAAGTGTACTGAAAAATAAAACCTTAAGAGATACCTCACAATTGTTCAAAAGTTAAAATCGCGGTCTCAGAGCGACTAGGAGCGGAATAGCCCTTAAGCGCGGTCCTGTTGGTGCCACTTTTTAGAAGGCTGTCAATCTTTATAATATTTGATCGAAGCCGCCCCGACTTATTATTTTTACCCTCATCATCTTTATAATTTCGGCTATAAAATGTTCACAAATGTCTGGTTTACAAGTAGATCAAGTAGATAGGTAGTTAACTAAATTTTGCCTCAATTTTTAACTTACCTTGCCACTTGCTACATAATTTTGTGTTTACATGCAGTTAATAACTTAAAATTTATTTAACTACTTATGAACTTAATATTTGTAAACCAGACATTAGACCTTTCGGAAATTATGCATCACCGGTATTTTAGTGTTATTTACGTACTAATTATTATTTATTTAATGAAGAATTTGGTGCCCTCCGCATCTGTCGCCCGAGGCGCGGGCCCGACCTTAGATCCGGGGCCGTAACAGACGGATATAAAATACAATAAAATAACAAAATGTGTACATAAATTATTTGTTTTTTAATTAAAATATTTGTAGGAACTTTTTGATTTAAAGTATATGAGTATTTATAGGTGCTCTCTATATATTGTAAAGTTGTACATGGTTGTACCGTGTACGAAAATATTTTTATAGGTAAGTACCAATTGGAAATAATAAAATGTTCTATTATGCAATCATTTATTTCCTTAAAAAGTATACAGAAAATGTAGTTCTCGAGATTTTTAAGTATATAATCATCATAATAAGAAACTTTTTTCTATAATCCGATTCGAGTTAAGGTTACAAAAAATATTTACAAACATCACTTTTCGAAAAATCGTAATGGTAGGCAAATTATTACAGCCTTTTACATCATGTAGAACTGGCATCTGGGTACATCATCATATAGGCCAATGGACATCAAATCATTCAAAACAAAAATATTTCGGTAGCACATCAACATATTTTATAATCGAAGACATAAGTGGAAGAAGCGGACGACTAACATTTTAAAAACTCCCGGATTTTTGGATCAATGGACGCTCTTGGACCTTCGAAAAATTATTCGAAATTAAAATAATTTGGGTTTAATGTATACCTAGATACATTAGCTGGATAATTAAATAGGTAAGTTACAAGATTTGTCAAAATATTTATTGAAAAAACTAACTACTATGTACTTGAAGGTTTCAAAATGTTATACGCTTCTTGCACTTTTGTCAATATCCCTCGGTACCAAACATTTTTTTTTCTCAATACTATTGCTTAACTCAGTACAATGAACTAAAA
Organism: Cyclargus thomasi; assembly: GCA_026546445.1. Classification (NCBI taxonomy): domain Eukaryota; kingdom Metazoa; phylum Arthropoda; class Insecta; order Lepidoptera; family Lycaenidae; genus Cyclargus; species Cyclargus thomasi. The sequence continues at coordinate 25,501 of JAOTAV010007772.1, read as the reverse complement.
TCCAATTTCCATTAACCTAAGCTTAAACCTAGTCTTAATTTAAAATACAATGACCAAAATACCACAGTGCTCAGCCAAATAACGCGCCATAGCGAAACGGTATATCAAATCGCTGTGCAATTTGGCGGGCTATTTAAAAGTTAAAGGATTAGTTTCAATAAAGTTCTTTTTCTTTACTTCTTCTTTAAATTCCATATATTTTAGACTAACGTCTAACTCCCTTATGTTACTGTTCAAAATAATTTTCTGAAGTTTTATGCCAACTTACGGTGAATCCGGTATCGAAAATACCGAATGCAATTTGACTAAGCGCTTAGGCATCTAGCCCCCACTTAAAACATTATAATAGTTATCTTTTGGGCTTATCATGCTTTCTTTTTCATATCATGGAGGCTAAGAGAGATACGTGTATAATTTTACATAATACGTATTGCTGTTACGGAACCCTTCGTGCGCGAGTCCAACTCGCCAACTCTGGTCTGGCACTTGGCCGGTTTTTGTATTATTTGATTCGAAAATTTAAGTGAATAACTTAAAAATCAACGTGTAGGTAATATGCATTTAAATTAAGAAAATTCATAGAAATTAATATTATCTCACACTATCACAGTTTTAATAACATCGAATTTTCTTCCGTTCAAGAAGCAAAAGAATATAAAAACTAAAGTATTCTAATGCGAATAACAATTTCTATATCATACGATGAGACATACATAAATTCCATCAGAGCAGCGTTATGTAAAACCAATATTGCCATGTATAAAGTATTACAATATACTCAGGGCCCGTTTCACCGCTTACTGTTAAAGTTTCTGTTAGACTGTCCACAACTTTTTTGACAGATTCTCCGTCACCTGTCAAATAAAGTAGTATCTGTCAAATAAATAGAAATAGTCTGTAGTAAGCAGTGAAAGCCCTTAGACCTAAAAGGAAGACCACGCGCGAAAAACAAATAATGTCAAAAAAGTACAACTAAGAGAAAAACAGCTTTATATAGTTTAACAGTCTTTATAACATCCTGTATAGTACAAAGAAATATAAATTGAACTATAACAGTCAACTGCGACGATTTTGCTCAATTATGATTTTTATAATAGAACGATACACTAAAAAGCTAACAGATGACATTAAAAAGTTAGTTTCACGAAAAGTGAAATTCCTGGTTTTACACGCGTGGTCTCAAATAGTTTTGTTGGTTCCTCCCATGCGTATAAGTAGCGAAAGTGAGAGGAGTGACTATGAAATGCGCACAAACTTGGGCCTAAAATTTCCTAGCTTGCAATGAAAAAAGGTAACAAAACTATGTTAAATATCGAAATTCTATCGCGTAACTCTATATTTGTTAACAAACAGATGTTAACATAATTTCCATAACTAATTCTTATATAATCGTAATACCCATGCATGCATATTCGGAGCATGCATTTTACAGTTTTTTCAAATCGGGTAAACCACTGCAGCTATTTACAAGTATATATTCCCTTATTAATAAATGCTTCAGTCTATTTCTAGTTTTCTGAAACTACCTGTGACAAGAGTGACGTCAGAGTTCGCTTTCCTTGATGATATGATACCGTTGGTGCTGAGGATCTCCATGGCATCCAGGGAGAGGAGGACTTTCCTCTTCTGGAGTAGTAGGTCTTGGGTGTATGTGATCATCTCTTCTAGAGGAATCTTGCCGCCGAAGTTTGTTGGTAGAACTCGTTCTTCGACGTGGCTGCAGAGGTTCTTCGTGTTGGTGTGTATCTAAAAATTGTTATGTGGTTATGTTTAGGTGTAAGTAGCTTACTGGGTAACATAATTTAATGACTTGTAAAGATTAAAAAAATTAAGTTGTGTTGATTGAGATTACAGAATAGGGAGCCTATGTTTTTATACAAATCATAATTGAATACATACGTGGAAGAAGCGATCTCATTTTTTCGTGTGAAATTTTGATAAATCCTTAATTTAGCGATTTAGTTTGTTTATTTTATTATTATTTTTATTTAATAATTATTAATATTATTATGATTATTATTATACATCAAATTCTCATTATTTTAATTTAAAATAGTTTTTCCGGTCTCAAATCATCCATTTACGCAAATTTCGGCAGTTTTTTAAATTTTATTTAACCGCTTCTTCCACTTATGTCTTCAATTCCTGCCCATGTCTATATGTATATAAATCAATATTCTAGTAATTTGTCCGTTTGTTGAGCTTTCTGTAATTGTATAATATAATTTTTTTTACGCAGATGTGAGCAAATCGTAGGTTAATTAAACTCACTTTAAACAAATTCTACTTGGTTAAGCATGGCCATAGTAGAATGGTTAGAAATCAACAAGAGGATAAAATGGCAGATTGACAAAGGAAATCTGCGAGTTTTTCTATCCTTTCATATATATGTCTCTGTGGCTCATTTGTTAAGTAGTTAAGCCGGGGGTCGCAGGTTCGAATCCCGCCGACGGAGCAAAAAGTTTTTCAATGTTCCTGGGTGTTGGGTGTAAATAATAATCTTAAATATATGTGTATAGTATAAAAGTATAAAATATTTGTTGTCTGGTACCTGTTACACAAGTCCTTCTGGTACTTAGCACGGGGCCAGACCGACGTGGTGTGAAGCGTCCACAGATAGATATTATTATATACGAAGACAGAACATGTAAGAAATTCGGTAAACTTACTTGCAATCGCTGGCCCATTTTGGATGAAACTTTGGTGACGGCGATGTCTACGATATATTTGAGAGCGGCTGGAACGTTCACCAATTGAAAACTCTTGTGTCGCATAGGCATTGATTGCTGGGGAAAAAAATATTTATATAAATTACCCTATCGTACAAAGTTTAAAAGTGGAAGAACTGAGATTATTTATATAGCTCGAAATAAAAATAAAGCTTTACAGATAATAATTAAGTAGATTTACAGAGTTCAAACACCGCTGTTGTTGTTGTGAAAAAAAAAATGTTGTTGATAATAAGAAAGTTGCTTAGAAAACATTCAGGGCCAGTGTTACTGCTTACTGATAAAGTTTCTGATGAATCCTATCAGATACAGACAGATTTTGACAGATTCTCCATGTAGCATCTGAATAAAAAGTTGTGGATAGACTATCCGACACTTATCAGTAAACGGTGAAACAAACAAGTCCTAAGATAGGTAAAAAAAATTGAGCAGGAATTATTGTTTTGAAAATATATAACAAAAAAAGAAAATCGTGAATCACCGAGCCATTTTATATGACGATCAAGTGTGTGATGACCTCGACTTCAACGGTCGAGCCTAGTTTCTGGAGGTCTACTCTCAAACGATACATTCGGACCGACTAAGAGCCAGGCCCACTAGTGGATTGCGCCGCTTTGCGTTGCGTCATTGCGTGACTGATCAACGAAATATAAGCCACACCAGTGTTGCGTTGCGTCGACGCGCGACATCACAACTAGGGTTTGCATTTTGAGCTCGCCGCAGCGCAGCGCCGATGGCGTGGCGTGGCAGAGGCGTTCGGCCCGCCCCGGGCGGCACTTATTTGGGGCTTTTCTAACACAAATATAAATTCGGAGCCATTTAAAAAGGGCAGAATATTAATAGAAACCGCTGTATATGTTTGTAAAAAATGTATAATTATATAATTAAATTGAAAATTCTAATTAAGGGGCGGCAAAATTGTCGTAGGGGGGCGGCAAAATCGTCCTCCGCCCCGGGCGGCCGATACCCACGCTATGCCATCGTGCAGCACATAACTCTTCCTCCCGTTGGTCTCTTGTCTGTCGTTCCGTTAAATCTCGTATGCGACGACGCAACGCATCAATGGGGCATGTCATAAAAATATGATATGAAAAAAAAAAACGTCGCAGTATCGACGATAAGTGGGACCTGGATCCCACATCGACATTTCAGGTTTGTTCTCATCTTTCCTATTCTTTCGTCTGAGTCTCAATATGTTTTCGGAGTACGGCCCCTGTTATCGCAGTGTGTCTAAATATTCATTTTAGTGAGTTTTATGTGCATATTCGAAACTTTTGGGTCAGACCGCGTAACACACTTAATTTGGTGACAGTTGTTAGTTCATACGTTACGCAATGTGTTTTACATTTTAGTTTAAAGTTAACTGTAAAAGTTTTACGTCCTTTTGCTAAAGTTGGAAACCTTGAAAATTCGTATACAAAAATATTTTAAACTGTTTTCGTTACTGAAAGTCGAAACTGTGGTACCTACTAGAAAACAGAGGGATGCATATAAACACTACACGGATATATGATATAAGTTTTATACGGGTTCTACAAATTGTATCATTTTCCAATTTTTAAATTTTTTTTATGATAATATGTAAGGGGCAAGTCCGGTCAAACATTGTTTGATACATTTCATGGAAGATTTAATTAATAGTTCTTATAAGTAATATCCTTACAAATATATGCGAAAGTGTGTCTGTCACTTCTTCTGGCCAAAACAACTAAACCAATTTTGCTGAAAATTGGTATAGGCGATAAACGTCGGCGAGTTGCGTTCATCTAGTTTAAATACTTTCTATGACGTGTCAGCGCCAATTGACGCTACGATCTGCGCAGACCATACAGTGTGAATCGTCCCTAAGGCCGTTTGTCCACCGCACACCGTCAACCGAGAACGAGATTATTTCGGCCCGATAAAATGCAACTCTATGACATAGACTATATGTTAGATTTTCCTCTTCGCCTTTAATAATGGCCACGATATTGCTCTAGCGTTCATGTCGTCGCCGATCAGAGGATCTAAGAAGTTCGTAATAGCAACATTGCAAAGGAATTCTATACAATCCGTTTTAGCACATTTTGTTAAGAAATCTAATAGTTTTGATAAAATAGTTACTTCAACATCCATTTAAATTAATTGTGAAATCAGTTTTGCAAAATTAGTAGTTATTTTTTTCACACACACTCACACATTCACACTCACAAACACACACACACACACACACCTTCATACATACATACATACACACTAACACCCATGCACAGCTCACACCCATTAAACAACATAGGAATATTTTGACGTTCACTACTCTGTATCAACTAGCTGAACCAAGCGAGTGAGATCCTGGTGTCCTGAAATACAGGCTACGCCTAGTTTAGGCACCAGTCTCCCACAAAATCAGTGCTATCTTTGTAGTGTATAGTTTTTGTATTGTGTACTTGTGGTGAGAGTAATAAATAAATTATTTCATTTAATTATTTCATTTCATTTACAGTAAAAATGAATTGCTCTTAGCAGTATTGCGAAGTGTTCTTTTTAGGACGGCTGGCTTGGTTCATAAAATTCTCATTTTATCATAAAGTCAGAATTTTAGGAAACACTAGAGTGTATTTTAAAATTCTTATCTTTCAATAGACAGACAATATTAGAATATTGTCTGTCTATTGAATCGACGACCGTTCTAAACGATCATCATTTAATTAATGACATCACAAGAATTTAATGTTTGCGAAGTTAGTTACTCAGGGCCGCGTGCAATAGGAAACCGGTGTTCTTTAATTCTATATAATCTTTAGATGTATCCGCTGTATTAATTTTCAATTGAAAATGAAATCTAATTTACGCTTATTGAGCTTTGTCTATTAATATTCATTAGAAATAGCAATTAGAAATACTTGTTAAGGTATCTCCTGCTTCGTTTTTACTCTCTGCCTTTACAAAAGCGAGGAGTTCTTTATTTCTAATGTCGTAACTAAGATCACGATATATGATATTTACATGTGAGATTGGCGGCTAAAATACTGACTAATAAATAAACGTTAAGATATGAGTGCAAACCCTACCAGCACTTACGCCTCATTGGGAGTCACTGGGACGCTTGGCCTACCCTGGCTCTGATCTATAAGGTGTGTAATAAGTAATTAAACTATTTTTTTCTTATACTAGCAACAATCGCAAAAAAAAAATGTGAACATGAAAAAGGTGCGATCAAAACAAAAAGCGCGCGCCGCAGCGGTGTTTTGCGAGCTTGTTTATACGTTTATTTTCTGTACCTGGCAAAAGAATAGTAATTTATATATTAACAAATTGGCATAGACGCGGGAACGAAACAACCTGTAAGGGGAGAGGGGAGGGGGAAAGAATAGGTTAACCTCTGCGTCTACGGCTACGCCTATGACGTAGGCTAGTTTTAGTCTTACGGTGCAATGTCGGCGTTGATGGCCCGTAGTGTATGAAATTCTAGGAAACGTTCTTTTAGTAACGCGTCGCGGTCTGCACTGGATAATACTTTTCATTGTTTTTACTGACGGTCAGCGTAAGACTAAAATTCTCCACTAAAACCTTTGTTTTACCGATGGCACCAATAGACAACTAACCTCTCCCCACTTCAGCAGCCTGGCGAAATCCAGGGGATTCCACGATGTAACATGAGCCGTCGTCGATCCGCTGCCGTCTCCAACGTGGACGAAGCCCAGGATCTGGTCTGTTGGGTCTTCCATAAGCGTCTCATAGACCACGCAGTGCGCGCGACACATGTCCCAACAAGTAAACTTGGTCGCGTTGAATTTACCTGGAGACAATGGAGATTTTGTTATTACGGTAATTGCTATCCGTTGTGCCAGGTAGCTCCTGACGTTGGGATCTCGGGTGGCTTCGATAAGCTTTTTGGATATCTCTCCAAAAAGTAGATAGTATGTTTTAAGTTTATTTTGCAGTTTAATTTTTTATATTGTTGTCCGTCATGTTGTTTTTGTCATTCTCTTATCATGCTGTATTTTTTGGCTGAGTCTTGTCCCGTGCTTGTTTAGTAAATGTATTTTTATTTTATTATTATATTATAAATTTAGTTAGTAAAAGGAGGCTTTTTTGCTCTTGAACGCCCTTCCGTATTTTGCGGGAATAGGAAATTTTGTCGCGGGTTTATGGTACTAGCTGATACCAAAAATGATAGTGATGCAGCCTCCACCTACTAAAAACTTGACGATACTCAATCTCCGCCTTTGACGAAGCCACGGGAGCCGTAACGTTACATCCGTAAACCAAAAGGAGGCTACAGTTATAGAATACATATACGAGTATACTAGCGTTTCTTCTTATAATTGATCCTGATGCCTGATCTTATAATGAAAGACATAAGTGGAAGAAGCTGGTAACTAACATTTAAAAAACTGCCGAATTTTTGCGTAAATTTACGCTTTAGGACCGGAAAAATGATTTAAAATTAAAATAATGTGGATTTGATGTATATCTTGATAGACAAGCTAGATAATGAAAGCGCTATATTACAAAATTTATCAAAGTTTTTAAGGAAAAAATGAGTATTTACTCGAAGGTCGTAAAATGTTAACCATTTAAAGATTTACCATTTTGTTTTGTTACATCTAACCTTTGTTACATCTCTGTTCAAACAATATACATAAAAACAATCGCATAGCCAATTAAATCGCAACATAAACTTTTAAATCGTTTTTCGGCCAAAATCCCAAAAGGCTTATAATACAAACAACATTTGGTCTCAGAACGATTCTTTAGATTACGTTGGAAAAACCAGACATTAATTTAATCTTCCTCGGAATTTCCCATATAACTGTGAATAAACACGCATAATCTAAATGCGAATTGAACGTTTTTATTTCGCACAAGCATATCGCATAGCAAAAAAATAATTATAATATTATACACATAATAAATGAGTTATATAAATAACTAAGAAGTTATATAATCGTACATATTTAGTTTCGAGAACCGTCTGCAAGACAAAAAGTTAATATCTGCCTTGAAAAAGACTTCAACGAAACAATCTCGTAGATCTTTCTACGGTAAATGCAAATTATGAATGCATACCTATCAAAGCCGAACGAATCGAAGTCAGGCCCTCATAAACTTTGACAACATCGATTCGGACGAGTCGGCGAGGGCAAGTGTGCGAGGTACCATTTTATTTCATATACCGAATTCTAAAACTTGTGTCGTTCTCCGCGTTCGGCTTGCACGCTTCTGATAAATGTGAACCATAATATTGGTGTTGAACAAAAGTCTATACTTATGGACGGGAAACTATGTAGTTTTGGGTTAATTAATACTGAAATAAGAGCTATAAAATTAATTTGTTAACTACACAAATACTTTGTTGTAAATTTCGTGCCAAATTATGCATCGTTGCAAATTATGTTACATAATTATTAACTGTCTATACTAATTAATATTTTTTATAGGTCGCTTAGGGTTACGCAAAAAATGTTAGTCGATTCTTAAATATACTGAATGTGCACATCCGATTTTGTGAAAATCAGTTAGCTCCCCGTTTCCACTTTGAAAGGCAACTAACAAAAACACGAAAATTTTACATATATGATTAAAGGTTCTATACATTTTATAATATGAGAAAAATGGTACAGTCGCCAAGAAATAGTTTTTGTGGATAATATAAATACATATTTACCCATATTATATACAATGACACGTCGTCCAGCATTGTCTCGTACCGGAGAGACCGCTATGTACCTGTAACAAAGTAAATAAAAAAATAAATAATAAATAAAAATCACTTTAAGAAGCACACACGGGACAAAACACAGCCAGATATTATGATATAAAAAAGTTAAATTAAAAAAAAAACTATTTAGCGGCTAATTCAAAATTATCTTTTATTATATTGGCTCCTCACAATCGGCGATGTGAGACGATGACACGCGATCACGATCGTGTAGAGGATACTCCTCTCTGCACGTCGATCATCGTTTACAGTCGCCTTTGATGGACTAGTTGACTAACTGTGCGAGGTTCCATGACATTTCATATATACAAACAGAGAAGTTGAAAGAGATACAGTTCGTGTATCTAAGTAATTTGGTCGGGTTATGTCAAACTCATGGAATTGATATATTCCGACCAAATGACGTAGGTCCGTCAACTTCGTTTAAAATTCGTTTCGTTCGCCGCGTTCTGCTCGCTTAGTTATATACGTATTTTAATACGCGAGCGGAAAATTTTGTACCCCCTTTTTACGAAAGACGCGTAGATGTAAACGCATGAAATTGGTCCCAGTTATAGTTGATATGGAAGAGGAGCGTGGAATATCAATATTATTTTAAAATATACTTTAATTTTGCATATTTTTAACAACTATACACACACAGCACAATACTGCAATATTGACATGACACGAAATACTCTTTTGTTTATGCTTGAAGTCTGTGGTTTTGTTTAGTGAAATTAAACGGCCTCGTAACGAGACTATATGCCAGATTGAAGTCTGTAATTGAATTAAGAATAGATTATATATTTTTTAGCTCCTCTACACGATGGATTAAATATTAATGGTGGAATTTCGATCACAGGGTGACCTCTCGCTGTGATAGATTAGCGCTCACCATAAAAACTACGTGAATACTGCTTATTTGACATTGAATGACCTTCGACAAGTTTTTTACCATCCAGACGACGTTAAAATATTTGACGTTAAAAAAAATTAGCATAATATACACATTTTTCATCTGTTTTATCGCACAAACATTATTTAACTATGATACGTCAACACGTATAGTTTGATTTGTTAGTCGAAATTAATTTTTACTGAGCTAGTAGTAGAGTATTTTTTGTAATCTTCTTTAACTTTTACATGGATCCAGGCTCAAGTCTTCTAAACATGAAATTTGATGCAATTTTTTCTTATTTCACTAAAAGAATTCCATATGCAAGAAAAGTTACTTTTTACTATCAACCTAGTTTTAATAATATTGTGAATAATCATTATGAACTAATAATACAATTGATTGCAAATGAAATTTATGCGTCAAGGCTATTTTACTTAAAAACAATACAAACACCACACTCGGAAGATTGATGTTTTCCGAAAATGTTACAAAAATTAAACTTCCTCTAAATTACGTCACCGAAATCGTGCTTCAGAATACAGCTATTGACATACAAACTAATTGATATACACACTCCGAAATCCGGTTTTGAATACATAATAACCATTATTATTACGCGTTGATTTATCGCCGCTTTGGCACTGAACTTTTTCGAGGCTCACAAACCGTAACGAAAGATCGAGACGTGCCAAGAGTAAGGTCTAGAATTTTAGATAATTACCGATTTTTTATGATATTTAGGGGTCAAGCGAGCAGACGGGTTATCTGATGGAAAGCAACTACCGTCGCCCATGGACACTCGTGACGTCCGAAGAGTCGCATGTGCGTTGTCGGCCTTTATGAGGGAATAGAATGGAAATAGGGATAGGGGGATTAGGGTAGTTGGCCACCCGTGAACTCACTCACTTAACGAAACCCAGCACAAATCACTTTCAACCATTTTCATAATACTCAAGAGAGATTCAATTTCAATAAAGATAATCACTTTAGTTTTTAATGATGATTTTCTTAAAAACCTCTTTAGTGTAAAAGTTCTTTTAATTAAAGTTATATATACTAGGTCTAAACTGAAACGATAAATATATCTTTCTACACCTTCGTAATAATAAAATAGCCAAAATGCTCTTTGTTTTAAACATTTTCGTAAGAATACGAACGTGGAAATCTAAAAATATAGATAGAGAAGCCATAAAGATTTAAGAAATAGAGCGAGCAAATTGTTTATTGCAATAAATTACACTCCTTTTCCACCCATTACTTTTGGCAGTTTTGAAATGCCTTATAGTGTATATTATGTGAAAACTGCTACGGTTTTTATGATGATACGAATCTTTCATAAGACACCATAATGTTACGGCATTACCAAGGACAAACAAACTTTCTTGGACTAATTATAGCGTATTAATGTAAGCTATTCCGTAACAGACGACTGTGCATTTTGAAACAAATGTAGGCCTTGTATAAGGTTCAAGGTGATACTTTATGTAAGAGAATAAACGATGGACGCGTAAAGTGTGTGTATTTTTAACCGACTTCCAAAAACGAGGAGGTTATATGTTCGGTTGTGGATATTTTTTTTATGACTTGTATTCTTTTAAAAATATATTTAGATACCTTGTAATCGGCGACAGCCATGCAAATAAAATAGTCATAGGTTGTCATTGCAAGCGATCATTAACTATTTTAAATTTCTTACTTTTTTTACCTTGCGTTGCTTATTAAAAATTTGTATTTTTCCGATGTCAATTTGCTTGTGTGGAAATGTTAATGAACCCCCTTTTTTAAGTAACAAACACACAACGATACAAATCTTTTCTTCAGATTATTTTAGTTTTTCTGTTGATGGGTAGAAAAAATTTATACTTTCAAAGGCTACCTGCTTTAGGTTCTTGAGCCAATGACTGAGCTAAGGTAATATGCTGCATATAACTATTTTCATTTCGGAGAGAATCTAGTTTAGTAAATAGCTTACCCATTGCTGATGATTTCTTTAAGTTTTGGCTCTTCACAGTCCAGATTGAAGAAGCACTCAGGATAGTACTTCCTTAAGTTGAGGTATTTGAGTAGAGTCTGCTGGGCCATGGGAATACTGTACTTCTTGTGGCGAAGAAAACGAAGGAGGAAGTTTTCATCTAAAAAAAAAACATTAATGGTCGGATGCTCAATGTGTGTGTAATGTGTCAACAGTAAACAAGCTCTCTAAACACAACTAAGCCGCTGACAGCCACCTAGTGTCGGCGGCATAAGCCGGCAGCACTTATAGGTGTCGCCGACACTTTTTGGTGGCACAAACTGGCATCTTGAGTTGATCGATAGTTTTCTGGCAAAATGTTGCCGACAATGTCGGCGGCTTGGGTGTGTCGTGCTACTACATGGGTGACATGTTAATTTTAAGTCACTTAATACAACTTTTGACAGTTATTTTAATTCCTTAAAACCACATACACATTATTCTACAGTACAAAATATTTTAACACACCGAAAAAATACTTTTGGAAGATATTCTAGCACGCGTGGGCCTGATCATGATGGTTATATAACATTCTCGCTGACCTCGACTCAATCGCAACAGGATTCCTAGATCCTATCTCACATTTTTACCGCCCATGTCAAAATGCCGTTTAAACTCAATTCTGCAACGCCGCTTTGCCCAATTCCAACAAACTATTAACTTTATTTCAAGAATTAATGATTAAATGAAAGCAATTAAAATCCCCAAGGCTCACGGTCACTTTTTTAAGATATTTAAACACGGTTTTAATATCTTTACTTAAGCATCATCTCAATCAGTTTAATATAGGAACTGCGATCCGTCGACAAACCTACGGTTATTAAGATTGAAAAGATTCATCACAATAAGGCTGTACACACACTGGCACAGTCCTGTTTTTGACTATAGCAAATTAAGGTTACCAGAACCGCCATATTTAAAAATTTGCAACCTGTGGCTTAAGCCTAAAGTCAGTATTATGGCACGAAACCCTTACTTTAAGGTGGCGAATAAAGCAAAAAATAACATCGTCTTTCTCTCTTAACACTTACGACCGTCATTCATATGCCAGGTGTAACAGAACGACGCGAAATCCGTTTTTTTCTTAATAACTCGATAAATATGCAAAATTAAAAAAACCGCTTCTACAGGTATTCGGTAATTGCGTCCGTCGAATGCGCCGTTTCGCGAAACAAAAAAATATGCGTGAAAATTAGAGTTCGATAAAATTTTAAGACATCGTGTTTTCGCTACAACAGAAGCTCACAATATAATGTTTTTAGTATCTATGTTTGAAAAATGAAACGATTTGACGATTCGTGGCTTTTTATCAAGTATAAAACGGAATTATGCAATAGTTAATTTTGCTTTTATCGCCCTCTTAAGGAATCTTTACTAAAGTCACTTTTGCTTAGTTCTAGTCAATTTTATCTCTATTGCCCTATAACTACACATTTCCGCTATCAAGAAGTGCTTACTCGTTGACGCTTTGCCTTTGAGCCAGCGGCACTTAATTTGTCTAAAGAATCGTTTTGAATTTTGAGGTATTTCATAGTAAGAGATATTAACTAACCTTGTCTTACGTTACGTATATCATTGTTCTTCTGTATCCATTCCCTCATGATGTTCAGAGCCTGTTCCCTGGTGCTGGGCGTCTCTCGCAACTCCTTCTCCGCGATTGTCGCTATATTCTTCAAATCCTTGCAGAAGTCCTTCTGATATTTCTCGTTGTTTGAGTTCCAACTGTTGGTGCTCATAGTAATGAGCACGTTTGCCGTTGTGTTAAACATTTTCGACTGTAACAAAGGAATTTTTGATTAAAATAGATTGAAGACATAAATGAAAGAAGCAGGTAACTAACATTGTACAATACGGCAAACACTATTTTTCTCTCAAATATTTCAAAGAATCCTGTAACGTTTTTACGTCATCATCTAAAAGTTAAAATTAATAATTTAAACAAAACATATCTTAAAATTAATTAAAAACAAAACAAGGTTTAATCAAAATGAAGTGAATAAATTACGAAAAATTTTAATAAAGTATTAAACATTTAATTTAAATAAAATACATATGTTCATAAAAAATATATTAGAAATAACATTTATGAATTAAACAGAATAATTGACGCTTTAATTTTTGTAAAAAAAATCCGAGTCCTTGTAGAACATACATAAGGAAGCCTTAGACTTATTTTAATGTAATGCGGAAAAACAAGCTTTATGCTAACTAGTATAAAAGGATATTCGTGCTTGAGATAGGCACTAGATAACATTTTATACCTGTGTTATGGACTTTAATTAAATTCAAAATGGCGTTCGCAAGTGAAAAAATTTACAGTGATTCTTTTTTTGAATTCGCCAATTCCAAACTTAAATGCATATTTTAACCACCATATTTAGACTAAAGGTTTTTTCAGTATAAACAATTCATCTTACTTCAGAGAAATAATCCTTAGCGATGTCCTTATTTTTAACCGACTTCCAAAAAAAGGAGGAGGTTATTCGACTTTCTTCCTTTGTTGTATAGAGTATTACTCCTATTTGGTACCATGTTCATAAAAGGTAACCTGATGATGGGATCCGTGAGTAACGAAGGGAACATTTGTAGGGAAACATATAGTGATTTTCTTTTTCTAAGAAGTATACCAGAGAAATGCTACCAAGAGTAAGATTTGGTAGCAACATCATTTTTCCGAAGGTACCAAGAGAACTTGTGATTCCTTTTCTGAATGGTACCGATTACAAAATTATGAAGATGTTTACAGACATAGATTTAGGGTTTAACTGTATTTTGGAAGACACTTTTAATGAATAAATGTTATTTAATACTTTTTAGTTTTTTTTTTAATTCTTTCAGCTTAGTTCCGACATCTGCCCCCTGATTCAAGATGCGATTCCGCGCGGAAACGTATACGTTCCCACGGAAACTCCTGGCACTTTTAACGGAAGTTTCCGAAATCGGGAATGAATCCGCGCGGAATCGCGTCGTGAATCAGGGGGCTGATTATAAATGAAGTTTCCTCATGTTTCTTCATGGTCCACCCTAAACTGAATGATTTGAGCTACAACCTGATACATCTTTGCATGCATGAATACTACTCTTACTGACATATAAATTTTCCGTGTTTTCCTGTAATACCCTTTTCCAAGATCCAAAGGGGGTTAGCCAAAACCCAAACGTTTTAGTTTCTTTATAGAATCGCCAAACGAAATGTATGGAAATGATGTAAGCGTTCGTTGCGCCTTATGTCATTCCTATACCGTTTCGTTGGCGATTCTACAAAGAAGCAAAAATAGGTCTAGGCTAACCCCAAAGTACGGTTAAGCAAAGTGACAGACGGACAAATATTCGCATTTATAATATTAGGACGGATTGTATAATTACCATTGCAATCGCGTTACGAGCTAAAATAAATATCGGCAATTCGATCTTGACACATAAGTCTTTTCCGGGCAAATATTACAGATGATGTTTTCTTTCGTTTGTATTAAAAAAAACTTTGAAGCAGCGTCCACGTTTAATGTATAATGAAGTTTAAATTAAATACACTCTTTGGTAGGTCACGCCAGGGGTCGCGGGTTCGAATCCCGCTGACGGAACAAAAAGTTTTTCAATGTTCCTGGGTCATGGATGTATATTAAATATGTGTATTAATAAAAATCTTAAATATGCGTATAGTATAAAAGTATTAAATATATTTCCATTATCTGGTACCTGTAACACAAGTCCCTCGGGTACTTTGCACAGGGCCATATTGACGTTGTGTGAAGCGTCCATAGATATTATTATTATTATTATTTAATGTTAAGGATGAAAAAAATACAATATAAAGCATGTTCATTATTTGTTGATGTGTTATTTAAATAAGTATTAGAGACCAACTATAACACCACAATCCTTCATTCTCCTCTGAAGTATTTCTAATGTCTGGTTTACATGTATTAAGTAGATAAGTAGGTAATTAAATTTCAACCTAATTTTAGGTCAATAATTGAATGTAGTATGTTTAAGTTAAGTCACTAAAAATGAAATTAAAATTTAGTTACCTACTTATCTAATTAATACGTGTAAACTACAATTAAATTTTCCATTATGTCTATAATGGAAAATTGACTTGTAGTGTCATGAAATGTCTCGTATTATTGCGATCTCGTCTTTACTCTAAATAAAGACATCAACGAGTTTCAGTAACTTAGTAGTCGCTTCATAATATGTTCGTTGTTATTTTCAAAGCTGTTTCACGTATTTATAGTAATTAGAATAGTAATTCGTGTAGCAGCTTTTTAGTAATAGAGCACAAACCGAGTAGCAAGGTATGGACTTTTTTTAAACGGGCTTTGGCCCACCACACATTCCCACCACTGCATCCCCTGAGTCGCCAGGATCGACAGCGGTATCCAACCACGAAAACCTGCAGATATGATCTCAGGGAGCCCGAGGGTCGTGCTAAAGCTGCCTTGGGACCCGCAACGAAATTAATCAGAAGAAGAAAGAAGGAGTAGGAAGTAGTAGAATTCCCTCCCCAAAAACAAAGCGGGAGACAGCACAAAGTTGCAATGACCTAAAGTCAAAGAACTAAAGGGAAAGCACCACGGGAACAAATGGTAATAATTATTGTTACTACTAAGCTAGGGAGCTAGGAAATCTGAAAAGATTTGCTCTGGAATTTTTTGTGTTAAATTGTTTCCAGTAAAAGTATGACTTGACAATTTGAGATTTTTTTCTCATTGTTGTAGTTTTTCTGACCTTTCTTTTAACTTTATTATGGGTACATTCATGACACTCATTTTACCCATACTAAAGTTAAGAGTTAAAATTTCCATACGAAATTATATACTTTATAAAATACTAGACGTGTCCCGCGGTACTTGCGTAAAAAGTCTACGTGTTAATCTAGGATGTCAGCTAGCTCCATGCGAAATTTCATCAAAATCGCTTTTGATGAAATTTCACAATTGCAATCTATGAACTAAAATATAGAATATGGTCTCAGATTTGTCCGTGGTATTGGGGTCCTGGTGATCTGTAACACAGGCTACTGGCAAATTCAGACACTAGCCTCTAACCTTCTAGGTACTTAGCGTAAGCATTGTATATTTAGTCTTTAAGATAGATTGTTGTGAGAAATAAGGATTATTATTATTTCGTTACACTGTCTATATTAAACACGATTTAGTATTATTTAACTTATTAAATTCAACTTGCTAAATTTCAACTAGGTAAGTCAAGGGCGACGGCATTCACAGAAAATAGAATTCACATGCACTTGGGTGCATAAAACCGCTTTGCTAATTTCATTCGACCTCCGCACTATCCCATACTAGAATTTTTACACTCATTATATATTTACTTAAATTTTTTACACTCATTGTATTTTTACTTTAATTTTGTACACTCATTATATTTACAACCTTTTTTATTTTTAATTCATTTTGGGTACGCCTGAAATAAAGAATTTATTTTTGTTTATTTGATTTATTACCACAGAATACATATTAGTACAAGCATCAATACTAATATTGTAAAATATGCAAAACGTCTGTTTCGTCTTCACGCCCAAATCGCTCAACCAATTTTGCTGAAATTCGATTTGGAGATACTTTGAGTCCCGACAATGAACCTAGGATTTTACTTGTTATCGCTACTTTTATGGTTAAGAAGTCGCTTTAAAACCGTCAATTTAATTAAACTTAAACATTATAAAGTTCCTTCATAATTATTAAGTGTCATTATTAAGTATTTACAAATAAATGATTTTCTATCTATCAACAACGTTTAATAAAATTCGATAAGGTCCCACTGTTTATTTGTCATAACCAAGGGACCTACCCTTTATAAGGGACCTCTTTGTTGTGCTTTCCATAAGTAGAGACAATAATTTACAGTGTTTATACTTTTTACATTTTTCTATGTTCGTAAAATTTGCTTACAATTTGCCTGAGTTTATTGGGTCTTAACATTAAATAATTTCACTTTATTTATATATACAATTATCTGTTGCCCGCGACTCTGTCTGCGTGTGATGTCGACTCCGACTACGTATCAAGACGGTGCTGTAAAAATTGTTTTCCCAGTTTTCCTGCTTTTCTCTTAAATTTTTTCCTAATTTTTTAGAGACCACCCAACAAACCAATTTCCAACAAATGTAAAACCGTGGAAGTCGGTTAGTGCGTTCTGGAGAAGTAAAACCCGACTTATTTTTATTTAATAGATTGTGAATTCTCATTTCTCTGATCGCTTTTTCTGTTTTTATCGATTGCGTTGTTTTTCAGATCATAACTAATTGATACAGAGTACATTACATCAGGTGACATTGCTTCGTCATGATGTTAGGAAAGTCCTAGCATTGTTACCGCTCTCATTGTGTCAACAAAGTGCCAAGTGCTGACACACTGACATTTTGGAGCAAGGCCACCTTCTTTATCTTTCCGCATCATAATAGAAATCGCACATAATAAGCATTGTGTAAACACTATAATATCTTTTTAGCACTTTGACGACTTCATGATATTTAATTATTATCTTTTAACAAGAAACTATACTAATTAGAGCGTCCGTGGCTTAATTGGTAAGACCTTTGTTTCGCACTCGAGCGGGTGCTGATTCGAACCCGGGTGGAGGCGTATACCTATGAGTCATGTTCCGATCTCCAGTACATAATATGTATGCTTATTGCCGTGGGAGAGCCATGCTTCGGCACGAATGGCTCGACCGGAGTGATACTTCGAGACACGTTCAGTGAGTGAGTTTACCGGTGCCCCAACATCCAAAGCCTATTCCCTCATAAAGGCCAGCAACGCACTTGTGACAAATTACTTAGATCCACAATCTGTATCTATTTCAACTTCTCTGATTGTATAACGCCGTTTCACGCCAGTTTTCTGTGCCGCCGAATGAGTGAGTGTACGTTCGTTACTTCCAAACATATTTATGCGACTGTAACGATATTGATAAAATTTTATGTATGCCTAGCCGACACTTTTGATTTATGCAAAGGAAATTATTAGTTTCCTTAAAACTGAATAAATTGCAACGAACACACTAGAACAGTCATCACCTAAATTCATATATTGTGCTTTAATGAAGCCATTACGCAAACGACGCTGTTTAAATAAAACCACGACTACTTAAAAAAACAATATAAGATTAAAATTAGTTAGTATTAGTAGAAATCGTGGGTAAAATTCGTGATTGTTCTAAAAAGGTGTTGATAGCACCACTTAGCGACTGATATAGATCGTAGTGCTATTACTATAAAATATCTCTGTCTGTCCGTCTATTACTTCTTCGCATTTTAAACCGATTTTGATGAAATTTTGCATACAGGTATTTATAGACCCCGGGCATACGATAGTCTTATTCCGGAAATATTTACCGTTTCAGCGCTATGCTGCTGGTGGTAGGCACCGTAGTAACGTCGTTCCGAAAGTGTACTTAAAGTATTATTTTCTTTTAGACTAACCTCCTTATTCATAAATGGATTTAAACATTGTTTAGCTTATCAAGATTGTCCCTTTCTGTCGTGTGACGTTTTCAATATTCTAGAAAAGGACAGCCAATCTGGATTAGTTAAACAATGTTTAAATATTTTTATGAATAAGGGGATTAGTTTGCATATTTTATAACATACCAAAAAAGAAATATATGTATAGAATTATAAAAATAGACTCATTACTATCTCTGTGGTTCCTGTAATGGCGGTTCAACATTAGTGGCGTAAATTCACGCAAAAAATTCACGGCACAAGTTGTACCCTCCACATTGAACGTGCGTGAACACGGAAACATCTCATTCACGCTTGTTAACGATACTTCGCGTTGATCTCAAGCCGCGAAGTGCGGTCATATCGTTACGTGTGTTGCTATCATTAGAAATCTCATTAACACGTAATTAATATTTCTATACCTTGTACTGATGTTAATCATTTAATGATATATCACATAATATCATGTTATTATATTATTAAACTATTAACAGTATTTATCTTGACATAGTTCTTGTTAGTGTCAACCATAATACCAGTTAATTAATTTTATTTTATGTATTTTTGATTGTGCTTATTTTACTTCTGTACTCTGTTGAATCCAAACATCTAAATTGATTTCTTTAAATTTGCTATGGAGACACTTTCAGTCCTAGGAATCACTAGGCTATAAAGTGATATTTTTATCTTTGACGCGACGAGGATGGAAAGGCAGACGTCTAGTTAGTAGAGACATAAATATATTTATTACTATCTGACCCGACAAACGTTGTTTTGCCATATAAATAATTTAGGGGAAAAGAAAATAGATTTTGGCCGATTCTCATAGATGATGTGCACAAAAAATTCATCAAAAACGGTGAAGCCGTTCCGGAGGAATACGGCAACGAAAACTGTGTCACGAGAATTTTATATATTACATAATTCAACTACGAGTTGTAATTAAACAATGTGTTAATAATAATTAATCTACTATTTAAAAATAAGTCGGGTTTTCCTTCCTGACAACCTCCAGAACGCACGAACCGATTTTTACGGCTTTGCTTTCGTTGGTATGGTCTCGGGGCTCCGTGAAGTTTTCAACAAAGAAAATTCCGGAAAAAATAAAAAAAAGCAAGAAAACAGGGAAAATCATTTTTAAAAACGGCCCCTAGTGCGTGGTTTGAACGCGATTTTCGAATACGACGCGAGCGAAGCCACGTGCAAAAGCTAGTTTATCTATATATGTTCCTATATCCCAAAAATATACTATAGGGTTTATCTTGAAAGTGGCGCTAGCACTCTGAAAAACTTCTGTTTCCTTGGAGAATATCTCAACATCTTGAATTCACGTATACGCAACAATACAAAAATACTTCTTGGAACTAACAATCTAAAACCACGGATATTATAATGGAAAAAGCCTTGAAGCAAAACTCACAAACACCAGATGAACTTCTATGAACCCACGAATACTACGACCGGTATATTTTTTATTGAGTTTTATAAATTATGTTTTGGTCAAATCTTTTGACGTCATCGTTATATGACAACGAAACCGCAGATTTTAATGTTTTCTACGTTTCGAACAAGCTAATCCCTTTGCTTCCTGGCAAAATAATTTAAAGTAGGGTTAGCATAAAAATTATCAAATAATATGTGCATTTTTTAGTATATTTATAGAAATTACCGATATGATTGGAAAATAAGCAGCGCTGAAAGTGATTTTTACCCGACTGAGCCAGAAGGAGGGTTATGTTTTTCGAGAGTATGTATGTATAATTGTTTAGCACGATTTGCAGCCTAAACGGCTTGATGGATTATAACGTATGAGGTATCTTTAGATTTGTCTTGATAGCGCAAGTGACACTAGGTACGTGAAAATATTAAAAAATGATAATGGCGGATTCTGAAGTCAAAATTGTTGGGTTCTAAAAAAAAATTTCGCCCATTTAGGTCGAGTCGGGTATCAAAAAGAAGGGTTTTAAATGGCCATTCCCGCCGCTAACGAAAATTAATTAATATACAATGATTAAAAACAAACAAGAATTCCTCTTTAGGGAATTTTTAACCGACTTCCAAAAACGAGGAGGTTATATGTTCGGCTGTGGATATTTTTTTATTTTTTTTTTATTTTTTTTTATTAGACCTTAACGTCTTGTTTAAAATTTGCTTTACAGTTTTCTAGCCTTACTTAAACTTAATAAAAACGACGGTTTTTATTAAGTATGGGTGTTTTCCGGGTGTAGTACAATCGGTCCTCGTTTTGTTATTTCTGTAAATACATAATGGTATTAAAGAATCTGACTCATTTGCCTATCCGCCATTGACTTTTAGCACTATGATTTTATTAAATTGATTGATATGTGACGGATTTACCTAATTTGGTCATAAACTCAGTTGGCTGAGCACGATTGATGTGTGGACACGTTGGCCTGTGACTAGAATCTGGGGGGTTACATATTTTTTATGCCTTAGATATCAAATACATTTAAAACATGTGACGCTTAGTATATGACACCAAAATTAGCATGATCTCGACGACAGAACTAAATTGAGTTCTTAGTGTAGTAAAGTTGATATGTTAGTCACTCATACAGAACGACTACATAAATATAAAAATGTAATCGAATAAGTTTATAGTTAATTGATCTTGATATTGAGAAAAACAGTTCGACGACAATCCACCAAAATTAGAATTATTTACATTTTTTTTTCCAGGAAAATAATTTTTTCAAAAATAGTTACAGGGCCTCGATATAGAGTATGCTTTACTTTTAAAAGCAACAATTTAAACTATATCTTGAGAACACAGGATAGTTTGTAGCCTTGCCGCGTAAAAAACGGTTTAGGATTTTTTTTCTAGGAAAATCATAATTTTCAAAAATAGTTACAGGCCCTCGATATAGAGTATGCTTTACTTTTAAAAGCAACTATATCTTGAGAACACAGGATAGTTTTTAGCCTTGCCGCGTAAAAAGCGGTTTAGGATTTTTTTTCTAGGAAAATCATAATTTTCAAAAATAGTTACAGGGCCTTAATGTAGATAGTATGCTTTACTTTTTAAAGCAACAATTTAAACTATAGCCTGAGAATAAATGATGCTTTTCAGCTTTGCCGCGTCAAAAAGCGGTTTGGGAAATACACCCAGATATAACCCGTTAAAATTATGTAGATATTCGCCATTTGCTTATATTATATTGCAACTGACATTTTGGACTCGTATCAACTTCCAGTTTAAATTTTTTTATTTATAATAATTGAGGTTGAGTCGAATTTTAAAAAAGAAACTATTGGACTTTGTTTTTTATTATTTTCTCCATTTGATGGCATTACAGTACGCGCCGAACGCGCTGCATTTTAGAATTCGTTGTATGCAATATGCATCATTCTACGCAACAATTCGAAACCTCGCACATTCACCCGTACCGTACGCGCCGCATTTCGTAAAGTGAATACACGAGGCTATCAACAAACTCGGCGCGTTCAGCGCGTAATTCTTTGATATTACACTTTCTGCACCTGGTTTGCCGCACGTTTGACCAAATAGTGTAATTGACATAACCAGTTAGCATACTTACCACAAGTGCGATATTTGGTTTTCCACTTAGGCCCTGTAAAAATAACTCCATAGCAAATATTCTGTAATGGTTGCCAGCGTGATTTCACTTATTCGATCGAGAACTTTGCCTTAGATTACGTTTTAGTAAAAAAAATGAATTATGTGGGCCTCTTTATTTTACTAGCTTATATACTTTTAGGGAATACAAAGCCAGATTTCTGATCCAATTAAGTTGGTTGTGTTAAGTAAAACCCAGCCGACAGATCACGACTTAAATGGAATTGACATGTTCCGGCCAAATGACGTAGGCCTGTAAGCAGGCTCTGTATTTCGATGGTACGTAGCTTCGGTGTAGAAGAATTGCAAACTAGTAATAAATATTTTATTAATATCCATGCATGTTGATTTGGTCATATGATATAAGACTTGATCCAGGGAATCTCAGTGTTCCTATGCTAAACAGGAAATACATAGTTATAGGGCTGTGTCAAAAAATTTGCTTTGTTAGTTTCCATGTAAACTATTTTCTCCAATCAAACTTAGTTATATTCTATCCTTGCCCCCAAAGGAGGTTAAACAAGTTAATGACTCGCGACCACACAAGTAACAAACACAATTTAACCATCAGCTATTAACAAACATTGATCTCACCATAATGAAGTGAAGATTATATAAGGTAGTGACGTCATTTTTATATGAGAATATAATTTAATTTACGA
This sequence comes from Cyclargus thomasi, assembly GCA_026546445.1. Classification (NCBI taxonomy): domain Eukaryota; kingdom Metazoa; phylum Arthropoda; class Insecta; order Lepidoptera; family Lycaenidae; genus Cyclargus; species Cyclargus thomasi. The sequence continues at coordinate 2,452 of JAOTAV010007772.1, read as the reverse complement.
AAATCCCCGAATAGGGGTCATCCATAAAGTACGTCACACCTAAAGGGGGGGGGGCATGTAGACAAAGTGTGACAAGGGGAAGAAGGGGGTCCTTAGCTTTGTGACACCACATTTTGAATTTTCTGAATTTAATCTACAATTTTGAAATATTGGGGTGGTTTCAATTTTTAGATGTGAAATTTGTGACATCAAAATGGTGAAGGGGTCTCAAAAATCTATAGAATTCTAATGATCATCTGTCAAGTCCGTAATTCAGAGATGAATAGTTACAACCCCGTTTATTCATTATGTTTCACACAGATCATCTAAGCTATATAACACTCAACTGTTTTATAATGAATTGTATTAGTAAAAATGTAATCGCACTTTCGTAAGCGAGTTGCTAATTGCTTATATTTTTTATACGTTACGTGTCTTTCTAGACGGTTCCATCGTTCTAATTCCATTCGTACGACCACCTCTATCACGATTGTAACCGACTATATTTTTTGCTTGATTGACTAAAGGAAGTTACCAAAACACTCAGGAAACAGAGCAAGGTTGATATAGAATAAATAATAAATAGCAAAATAATTATAGAGCACTCATCCGAGGTTTCATACCCTTTCTGATGAAGTTGTATCGTCGTAATTTTACTCTTCTCTCACAAACGAGTTCTATATTACTGTCAGAATATTCTATACAATCTAGTCTAGTCAGTCTATATTTAAAAAATATATATTCAAATGTAGGTAATTCAATTCTTAAGTATTGTTTACGTAAAGCCAACACTGGCGGTCGAAACGTTTGGTGGTCGTCGCTAACTTGACATTGGCCGAGAGTAAAAAGTTTTTCTAAATCAAAGCCACAGTCAAAGTAAGTTTGGATTATGTAAATGTATTTTATACTGCGCTAACATAATGCTATTAATCCTGGGTGTTTTTACTTCCTGAAATATTTATCATGCGGGATTTTTTTTAACAGCTATTTTGTCAAAATTGGGATTTCTTTTAAAACAATTGCTAACTTTCTCAAAATGCTAATGAGGTTGGATACATAATGCATCGGTGGCGTTAAAGGATTATAAAATTAGAAATCGATCGCGTTAATATATCTATTTACAAACAAACGTTACAACATTGCTATTATTTAAACTAAGTTTATTTTTTGGCCCTCCTGGCACTTGGACCCGGATATAATAAACTGATGTATTTTTGTCGTCGCCACTGCGTAGCTATTTTAGATGATTGGAAAAATTAATGAGTACAAGTCGGAGTTATTTGGTCGTAAACAACTAAACAGACTTCTGTTGTTTTGACATATAACGCTACTACATTAGGTCCTCTTGATTTTGAATCAGCTTATCTCTTATATTATAAGCGTTACTGTTATAGCTGAAGACACACATAAAGATCTCAAGCTGAAATCCTACAAATTGTTTAAGAACTTTGGAGTGATTTACATTTTTCTGGGTATATTTCTGCCGCTAATGTACTACTGAAAATTGCTAGGATATAGGATAAAAAACTAGAAATGTAGAAACCTATACGCTCAAAAGTAATGGCTTACGACAGTCTATTTAAAATCCAGGTCTGGAATAATAGACGATGACCTGGCTATAATGTGAGAGCTTTATAACAAGTACAATCATAGGCGAATGTACTAAACATTCTCAATCATTTTTAATCTACCATGTATCGCAGTAGAATGGTTGATTAACATATTCAAAGGCTTCAAATTAACTACAAAATGTTATTGTCTAAAGCCAGACACAGAGATATCAACAGTTACAGAACTAATATAACTCATATAGGAACTAATATAAAGGTAATCACGTGGTAATCACGTGGTAATCATGTGGTAATCATTGACGAAAAAAATTAAGTTTTTGATTGACAGTTAAATTAAATGAGTGTTGATCATACGATCACAATAAGATTAATTATCACTAGGCAACTACTGTTAAGAAAGTTTATGATAGTTTTATTATTACTAGAGGTCGCCCCGTGGTCGAAAATCGACCATAAATATTAAAATGAATCGTATAGAAGAGCTATAAAAAACTATAATCTGTTTAAAATTTGTTCATAGACTTCAATTTGTCATAAAGGTCTCGTAACCAGTCCATTAAATTTTATTCAAAAAATCAAACTTTAACAATACACAAAAGAGTATTTTGTGTATAATTATATATACATATCAAAATATTGTAGTGTGCATGTTGTAAAGTGCGTAGCGTTTTATTTATTTAAAATATGCAAAATTAAAGCATATTTTTAAATAATATTGGTCATCAGATCATCACTTTAATGAACGAGGTGACTATTCGGACTTTACATATTGCTAAAAGAAATTAAAAACCGATTCACAAAAAGCGGAGTATACGTCGTTTATACAAAAAAAAATACAAATGAGCATATAATCTTCTCCTTTTTGGAAGTTGGTGAAAATGCCTACGTGTAGGCGGCCAGGA
>JAOTAV010007761.1:0-28897 GCA_026546445.1 Cyclargus thomasi | reverse complement strand
GTGGCAAATTCGTTCGTCCACTATGTCAATCCAAAAATAATCGCTTGCCACTTGTCTAGGGTTCTGATCGGGGGCCCCTTCTGGCTGGGGGCCCGGCTTACCACCTTGTAGTTACACCACTGCACTAAAAAGGGTAAAATTATTATTTTTTAACAAAAATTTTAAACCGACTTCCAAAGGAAAAAACTAAAAGTCGGTTTAAATTTTTTGTTAAAAAATAATTTTAAATCTTAACAATGTCTAAAACTAAACCTTATTAGGAATGACACAACTTACGCATTATCATCACTTATTTCAAGGTCTTCATTGTCTGTTTCAGGTATCCCTGCAGCTGCTACACCCGAGCTACGGTCTTATCGGTCACTGGTGCGGCGGAGTGCTTATCCATCCACAGTGGCTGCTCACCACCGCGCACTGCGTACATAAGTACTACACTCTCTGTTACAGGGAAATCCATATGTTTTGATACTTTTGTGCAGTGATTGTGAAACAAAAATAACTGAATAAAAACAATAAATTGCCAAAAGAAGCTTGAAAGAATTAAGTTGCCCAAGAAACAGTTTTTAATTTTTTATATTTTAGAAACTACCTTTAACAGACCTTGGCGTTAGACCGATGTGCCTGGCGCTGTATCACGGATTTCATTTTTAGTCCTTAAAACATGATAAAGAGAGAATATTTCTAATAAAATAAATGGCTATTTAATTTCAGTGAACTATTCAACTTACCAGTACCGGAGTTGTGGACCGCGGTACTCGGTGAATGGGACAGAGCAGAGCAGCGTGGCGCGTACATGCCCATACAGAAGATTGTACTGCATCACCGCTTTCACAACTATCAGCATGATATAGGTGATTTTATATTTCACTACATTCAAATATTTGTGTGATATAAAAAAAGGTTTTAATGCATTTACCATCCATACCGTGCTGAGTACTCGAAATAAACCAAATTTACCAATATGAAACTTTTACACTTACAGCCCTTATGAAAATGACCAGAGCAGCCGATGTGAGCCCTGGTAGCAAAATAAAAACAATTTGCCTTCCACCAGATGAAACATTTATAGCTGATCCAACAGAAAGATATTCAATGAGACCAGACGTTGAAAGAATAAAGAAACCGAAACCAAAACCGAATCCAGCAACTGCTTCTAAATATTTAGAAAAACTTAACAATCTCACCAAAAGTATTTTTCCAGATTTGTTAAATAAGAAACATAAAAATACGAGATATAATGTAAGAATAGCAGAAGACTCTAGTATAGAAAGAGAAAAGAATGAAGCAAAACTGAGACTTAACGATGACAGTAGAGGAGACAAAACGTATGACAGTGCAACTTTAGATAGCGTAGTTAAATTGATAAAAAGAGGTAATTCTAATGAAAGGAGTGACAAGAAGCTCATGTTTGGTGAAGAAATCGACCCATTTATTGATAACAATGGGCTTGACTATAGAGATGAATGCTATACTACTGGATGGGGAAGGGAACAGACAAATGGCACTCTAACCGATGTTTTGTTGGAAGCCGAGGTTCCTATCCTTCCATTGCAGTTGTGCAGAGAGAGATACTCTTTGAGTTTGCCATTAAATGATGGCCACTTGTGTGCTGGTAGCACAGACGGAAGTACAGGAGCTTGTGTGGTAAGTTTTTCATCTGTTTTATTCCGATTGTCCCTGATATAATTTATATCTTAAACACGAGTTACGGGCTATTCATCCGACACAAACTTTTTTGTTTTTGGCGAAAAAAAATAATCTGACTGGCTTCCGCCGCATCAGGCTTCCATTAACGTGGATCATTTTCATTCTAACCTATCAAATGATATTTCAGGGCGACAGCGGTGGACCCTTGCAGTGTCGTGTTGGTGGTCGTTGGGAGCTCCGTGGCCTAACTTCGTTTGGCTCAGGCTGTGCACGTCGCGGCGTGCCTGATGTCTACACCAATGTCGCACACTACGTACCCTGGATACAGACACATCTTATCACCAGCTGATAAGTGTATGACCATTAAATGTTGCTGATGATGTTTCTGGAGGTGACCTTGTGATTATGATAAATTAACATTTTGTGTGTGTTTTGGATCTTGACTATCTATAAACAAAATTTCTAAATTTCTAGCTACCTGTCTTAATAGGTAGCTAGAAATTTAGACATTTTGTTTTGATCATCAAGATGCTCGAAATTTTAATCGAGTTTTGTTAAACTTTTGATACATTTAAGGAGCATTGTCCGGTGATGTGAATTATGTTACGTTAAGTACATACTTAAAGTTACCAAAATATATATTAATTACAAATCAAGTATTACCTGTTAGTGAACAATAAGTACTGTAACTGTCTGCACAATTATCGTTAATTGTAAAAAAACTACTAATTATATGACGTGTCATAAGTATTAAGTATTATTATTCATAATACTTTGTATAGTATAATTACTTCTATGTCTTACTCGAATACAATTTTAGAATGAATTACAATTTTAGAATTAGATGGAGCTAAGCTTCGCCTTAACAATAAGCTTGATAGAGAATTTTTTTAATCCTAAATTGTGTTTGGAGACTCTCTCAGACTGGTCGGTGAAATTGACTGGGCAATCACTGTAACATCTCCTGGAAACATAGCAATTTTATGTACGACTCATGTCTTATGACTAAGGTATGATAGACTTAAAAGTAGGCTTAGATAATCTGTACACTAATACATATAAAATAAGGAGAATAAGTTACTTTAACAATAAGGTTTTTTAAGTATTTTAGGACCTGTTTCACCGCTTACATCTGTAAGACTATTTAGTCTATCCACAACTTTATTTGACAGATGTTGTATGAAGAATCTGTCAAAAAAGTTGTGGATATCCTAACATAAACTTTATCAGTGAGCGGTGAAACAGGCCCTAAGTATATATATTTATGTGTAGACATGTGTAGCAATAAGGTTTTAATGTTAAGCAATTATTACCATAATTTGTAAATATTTTGTCTAGTCTGTATGTATGCCTATGTCCTATCTGTCCTTAAAACTCCTGTTTTCACGATTTAGTGTATCCGAAAGAGATGGCGTAAAATGCAAAGACTGTAAATGATTTCTTCAAAGTTTTTTTAAGGAGATGTAAATAAAATAATTTTATAACTATATCCATTTTATTTTCAATTTTTTAATAGTTTTATCTATAAAACATCTTAGATTTAAGTATTTACAAATTACATTAGATGAGCAAATCCTATTACAGGCACTTAAAAATTACAAAGGCATCATTCCTTGTTTTAGTAGACTACTAGGCGATTTTTGGTTTCTTTCTCGGGATTAAATTATTTTTACTAATTCTCTTTGTTTACTTGATAAAAAAAATTGTGAAACATTTACTGAAATTTCACTCCTTTGGAAATTTTAAAGCAAATACGTATAATAATAAATATTATCATGTTGAAACTTGAAACTAAATTGATCTTTAAAACGTATGTGCTTATGTAATAAAAAAATGTGCTGCTGAATAACTAACTTTTAAAATTAACGAATAACTAACTTTTTATCTTTTATCACAACTATTATTTATATCAATAAATTTTAAAAGTGTAACAAAAGCTTCTTGTGAGATACAATACAATTCTTAATTTCTACTATTTACAAAATTATTATTTTTTCTATTCGACGATCTATACAAAATTCACCATCGCACTTAATGTATGTTATCTAATTCTGTCTTGGAATCTTTTTTCCTACACTTACAATTTGTCGATTATGAAAATCTATGCTTTCAATTCAAAATTAATCATAATACCTGATAACACTTATATAGTGCTTTTGGTCCGCGATTGACAACAACAAACAACAAAAGACTTTGTTGTCAATCGCGGTTTGTATATAAATCACTTTATTCGAGAGATTTATAATCACCATTACCGCCTAAGTTAACCAAAAGCACTATGGGTACCATAGATTCGGTGAAATCTCTATCAAATTTAACAAAAACAGTCTTATGATTCCCTTGTACTAGAATTTTCTATCATATGTAGCAAAAGCGCTATTTCTTTCATTTCTTCACCATTTTGGCTTTCTGCGGAATCTAAGCTTACTGTACTTCGCCTCTTGGCTGTCGGTTCCACATTCGTCAGTACCAAGTGGTTGTCAGTTTTGAAATAGTCGTAGAACCCACGGAATCCGAGGTACACGCCGGTTATGAGGAGAGAGGTGATGATAACAATTAGCGCTGGTGGTCCAACCACCAGTACTAGATACATCTGAATGTAAATATATTTGGGGGGCTCATCGCAATACTGAAAAGGAAAATTATACTAATTAAACTCACTACTCGTATAGACTACTGGCCCATCCACAAAATGGATGGGTCATATGACCCCGCATGAGATCGTCATAGGACGATATACGTCACAGAATAATAAGATTTTGTTCTATGGTTTCACTTGTAAACTGTCCAACTGGGTGCTGGTGAGAAATTTAAAGTTCAGGTAGTCAGAAAGTACATTTTAGCCATATATTTTTGTACAGAAAATTAACCCTCAATTTATCCATGGAAAACGACAAGAAAGCTTGCAGTGCTGTAAAAAATGGTATGCCACGAAGCCACCTTTTTTTTCTGACAATTTCCAGAACTTTGGTCATTTGATTCTGTACAGCATTAGTTTCATAATGATTAAATACAGATTCTTATCCATTATTCCACAATTCCGTACAAAAATATATGAGCAAAACTGGGAACAGGCAATCGTTAGTCGATTATTGCGCGTAATAAAATGTTAGGCGAATTTTATAATACCTGACGCAATCCTGGTACAGTTTTAAGTTTCCGTTTCACCACTTCCTTATAAGTATCAGATATCTAAATATAACTTATTTGATATATTTTCCATACGTAATGTCCTATGAGCTTATAACATATCCGATACTCATCAGGAAGTGATAAATTAGTGTATATATTTATCAGTATTTTTAAACAATTTTGCTTACCAATTCCAGTCTGATATAGGGCAGGACGGTGTCATTCAGAGCATTAGCGATAGGGTTGCCAGGCGCTGTCCGCACTGCGGCGTTAATTTGAAACCTCATTATAGCCTTGAGCGGCACTCCTATAGTCTGTAAGCATAAAATATTATGTTACAATAGAGGCATATACATAAAAACCTCCAAGAAAAAACCCACAAGGAAAATTTTCAATTTCTCAAAAGCAAAAAGGCAACCTTTCCTTAGGGTTCTAAAAATTTTATTCTGGGCCAAGGTACGCTACGCTTCTGTATTACCATGACCTATCTGAACCTAATAGCTTGATATATTTTGTACAATTGCGTTTGGATGTCGATTGATTGTTAAAAGAAAAGATAAATTACGGAGGTCATTCTCATCGATTTTAAAAGCCTTTGGCTAAGCTATTGTTGTATTTTCGGTAAAAAATGGGCACACAGCATTTTCTTTTTTTATGATATTTAGAGGGCAAGCGTGCAGACGGGTTACCTGATGGAAAACAACTGCCGCTCATGAACACTCGTAACATCCGAAGAGTCGCAATGCGTTGCCAGCATTTATGAGGATAGGGGGATAAGGAAAGTTGGGCCACCGGTAAACTCAAACTCACTCATTGAACGAAACACAGCTCAACACCGTTTCACGCCAGTTTTCTCTGAGGCCGTGATATCACTCCGGTCGAGCCGGCCCATTCGTGCCGAAACATGACTCTCCCACGGCAATAAGTATCCGTATTATGTACTTGAGATAGAAAAATGTCTCACTGGTAGACGCCTCTACCAGGGTTCGAACCTGCACCCTCTCGAGTGCGAACTAAAGATCCCACCCACAAGGTCACGAACACTCTTTTCTACGTGCTGTAGATTATTAATTAGATTTCTTTTCTAATAATACTAGTTTTGTTCGTTAGTAGTTCTAGTTTACTAACAAGAAAAAGAAAAATGAAAATAAAGAACATCTTCTACTACTGTAGAAGATGTTCTTTAATTTAATTTTTCTTTATAACACAGATTCTTAGTTACGAATTATGAAATAAGAATACCGATCTTACCGGTTCAAAGAGAAAGTTAGCTAAAGGTTTAGAAGGATCTGGGGTCATCCCCTCAAACTTCGCCTTCTGCACGGGATCCACGTCTTGGTAGTTTGGTTTTGATAGAGCTATAGGGAAACCTTAAAAACATAAAAACTTTCATTGTATAAGATAAACAAAGGAATTTTGAATTAAAAAAAGAATCAATTAATCGTCTGATTAACATATTATGTTCTAAGAGGCTTATTCACCGTTTTTCGATAAGCGTCGGATGGGCTATCCATAACTTATTTGACAGGTTCTCCATACTTCATCGGTTAGGCTTGACACCCATATCAAGGAAAAACAATAGCTGCTTTATTCCAAGCTACTTTTCTGAGAGCCTCTCAGTTGATAGATTCGTGTATCTTATGAGTAAATACATAGGACAAAGTGTGTCTACAGATTGTAGCTTACCATAGTAACATCCACTGATGTCTATGAAGCCATCCGGGAGACAGTTTTTTTTGCAAGGACACGCGAAGTCCGAAATTCTGTTGAAAGCCGTTTTTTGCATATCGTAACTGAAAATAACATGATCATTCTTGGACTTAATATGAAAACAACAAAGTTGTTGTTTTGTTTCATAATAAATCTACTACTTGTTGTTTCATAATAAATCTACTACTTGTAGTAGATTTATTATGAAACATTAATCGGTATTTTTAAAATGACGACGTTTCGTGCGCCGTGCCCGTACTCTCCGATACCGGTGCTGTGGAAGCGCTGAGCTTAGAATGCTGTTGCATCACTTCCTGACAAGTGTCAGATAGCCTACTCACAACTTATTTGCTTTCTGCAACTGAATTGTGCATTGCAAAAGGATTTAAATAAGAAAATCTTATTGTTTTAAAAAATAAAATAGAGCTTACAGGAGATAAAAAATATGACTGCACTCCAAAAAAAGTTTAATTTATTTGGTTACTATATGTACCATTGCAGAAATGGGTCCTTAGCCAGTTGACGCACCTACGTCATTTGGTCGGGATATGTCGAGTCCCCTGCAAGTCGTGATCTGTTGGATGGGTCTAGCACAACTCGATCAACTTAGATCCGCAATCTGGCTCAGTTTCAACTTCCCTGATAGTCATTTCCTTTTATCGTACTAAAAATTTTCATTTGACAGAAGAATCACTTACCGATAAGCTCTCATTCCCCAAAAGTCCGTCTCCTCCGTGAAGTCAAAGGGGAAGACTCTACAGCCGTAGCTGCGGAAGATTTTGAGGGTTTGATTGGTCGCCATATTGGGCGTCATCATCATACCTTCGTATGTACCTTGCACGCGATTGCAGTTGTGGCTGGAAGATTAATTATTATTTATAATAAAAGTTACACCACAAAAAAACGATTACTACAAGAATAGATCTTCATTTTACAGTTTATATTTTATTTATTTATTTACAGTTAACTAAAACGGGCAATCCCAATTACATGAATTAATGTAAAGCTACAGTTACAATCTAGAAACAGTTAAACAACCATTATTATAAACATACTACAGATTACATATAGAGCATCACAATTTCTTACAAAGCTAGTCTCTTACTCTCTCAAATCACAAGCGTATCACGCCTCAATCAGGAGGACAAGTTGCCCCAAAAAAATGGCAAACCCCTTGCTTATGAGCTTAAGTGGATCTTGATTTCACCTGAAAGTCTCCGAATACCCCTGCTGCTCCAGCCCCGGTTTCCTGTCCCACAAGTTGATGGCGTACTTCCTGGACGCATTCTTCAGATCTATCTCCACTTCGTTGTGCTTGTCCGCATAGAACTGAAAGGTAGAATACAGATATTTACTACTAACCGCTTCAGTCTCGCTAGTATATACTTTAAACTAAGATTATCACTCTACGGAACTCTTTACGCGCCTATTACACTCAGCTCTGTTCGTCAGGTAGGTAAGTGAACTGGACTGTAGGCAATCACAAAATGTAAACGGGTCGTTTGCGCTCCTGCTCGTCACTATCACGGTCCGACGCTGATTGAATGATTTTTTCGGCAGTGGCAGAGGCAGTTGACGAAGTTTATAATTCATAGTCCATCAAGAATGAGATTACGAACATGTAGAGACTAGAGAAGCACAGTAGATCGTCCGTAGCCTAGTGAGTAAGCTTTGGTTTGCACTCGAGAGAGTACAGGTTCGAACCCCGGTGGAGACGTGTACCAATGAGACATTTTCCGATCTCAAGTACGCAATACGGATGCTCATTGTCATGGGAGAGCCATGCTTCAGCACGAATGGGCCGGCTCGACCGGAGTGATACAGCGGCCTTACAGAAAACTGGCACGAAACGGCGTTGTGCTGTGTTTCGTTCTGTGAATGAGTTTGCCGGTGGCCCAATTTCCCTAATCCCTTATTTCTCATTCCCTATTCCCTATAAAGGCTGGCAACGCACATGCTACTCTTCGGATGTCACGAGGCGACGGCAATTGCTTTCCATCAGTTAACCCGTCTGCTCGCTTGCCCCCTAAATATCATAAAAAAAGTACAAAATGTTCGTCTCTCTTTGCCCATCTTATGATTTTAGCGAGTGTTCCCGCATGTCTCCATGCCACGCTTAATAAAATTATAGAACGAACGTCACCAGCAATATCTCCGGACTATTACTACCTGCAAACTTTCAACACATCAATTTTATCATGAGCAACTATATTCGCTTTTCATATTTTGGTGACCCGTTGGTCCCTTTGCTTATAAAAAATATCAAAATAAGTGCTTCTTTATCTTCAGTGCCGAACTAAGTCTACACGATTTCATCATGCGCAACTTTGTGGCACCTGAGTGTAACTAAAGGCACCCAATTATTTGCAAATTAAGCATAATAAAATTCTAATCTAGGCATAATTGGCGTACAAGGAGCCTACATTTTATGTAGCTATTAATCAAAGCATAATGCGTGGTTTGCCTCGCTACAAATCGTTTCATAACTTTATCATACAATGTAAACTAATCCACGCTAAACTATAAAAATTATCTGCGACATGTGTTACTTTTTGTTGTAATTAATCGACAATTTGCAACAATTAAGTGAATTTGTAATGTTGGTATGCTCACGCTTAGATCAACGTGTTAATTCTGTAACTTATATAATTACTAACATTGTTTAATCAACGAAGCATTCATAAGCTATTAAAATGCTAACACTCACCTTCATCTTTGGCCGCTTAAAATGTCACACATGTGACGGGTCACGGGAGCAAAGTTAGAATAAAAAGTATTCTTCTTAGTTTTAAGTCAGCTAATGTTGCATCTTACAATATACTAAATTCTATACTTTTCATTTGTCTGGGAGGAATGATACTACTAACTGACACACTGACACAAATAAACATCCCTGTTTAAACAAACAACATTTGAATGATACCGGAGGGCTGAAACATACAGAATGTTCTACCAACCCGATCCACAATCCCCGTCTTGCTGAAATCGATCCAGTTGGGCAGGATCTGGTTGGCCAGCGTCACCAGCGGCTCCTTGTAGCCGAACATCAGCTCGTCCGCCGTCATATCCACCACCAGCTTCGAGCCCAGACTCCTCATGGAGTAGTACGCCCCCACGTTCGTGAAGTAGCCCATGTTGTCTGCGAGATACGTCGTGAATGACTGTCAAAGTTAGGTTCTGGGTTATATGAAGTAATGGCATGTTCATTATTCTAATCCAGTTTTTTAAATTTCCATTTCCAGAATTGAAATAATTTAAGGTTGTCAGAAGTTCTTTTGCTTCCTTTATTGATAGATATCGCCCTGTGGTCAAAATTCGTTCATAAATATTCTTCGTATATCGGAGCTATAAAAAAAACCTAATCTTTTCTCAATTCAATAGACTTCAACTTGGCATATAAAGCTCTCGTTACCAGGCCATTAAATTTAAAAAAAATACAGACTTTTCGCGTGTGATTATTTTTTCATGTCAAAATATTGTAGTGAGCATATTGTTGGGTGCGTAGAGTTTTATTTATTAAAAATATGAAATATTAAAGCATATTTTAAAATAATATCGGTATTCCACGCTCCTCCTCAATATTAACTTTAACTTGAAGAAATTTTATGCGCACATCTACGCCTCTTTCGTAAAAATTAGCTGTCACAGAAAACTAGAACATGCGATATGTTCAGTCGAGTCGGTGAGCTTACCGAAAGCTCGAATCTCTATTTCATTAACTAATTCCCTCATAAAACTCTACTGAAATGATTTGAACTCTACTGAGATGAAATGTAACATACGCACTCCAAATACGTTCATTGCCGTAAAAGAGCAATGCCTTGGTCGGCTCCACCAAAGAAATACGGCCTCACAGAGCACTGACGTGAAAACTGAGATTTTCATTAAACTTGAAGTATTGCCAGATTGTGTTGCCTAAGAAGAACAGTAAGTACTTAGAAAACTTAAAAATAGCCACGACTGATTATTACCCTTTCGTTTTTCCTTTTGATTAATTACAACTATTAAAGTTTAATAGGTTTAACATAGATAAATTTATATATACTAGGAAAATATATCTTTATAACTATTATTAATATTGTTGTAATAATGAAACATGGCTACATCGGCCTCGAAAGGGACGGGAAAAGAAAAAGTGTACAACCTTCGATTTAAATTTTTAATTTAACTATTAACTTCGACTATCATTTTATTACATTTGAAATAAAGTAGCCAAAACGACATACGTTATCCTGTTATAGTTGTTTGACTTGCACACACCCTACTTGTAACATATGATAAATAAATATACAATTTTAAGTATATTTAAAATTGTAAAAGTTGTAAAAATGTTTTTTATATTATATTTTACGCACCGATTATATATGATTGGATCCTGTTAAGCATTTTTGTGTTATCCAACAAAAATCAGATTTGAAGTTATGAATACAGTATTTTTCCTTAAGATCTAATAAATAATACTGCATTCATTACTTAAATGCTGATTTTTGTTGGATAACACGCAAATGCTTAACAGCGTCCAATTATTTACCAACTAGCTTTTTCCCGCGGATTAACTCACGTGAAATTCGAAATTCGCCTCGACGGTTTCCTTTGCGAACATGATATTATTTTTCTAATACCAAATTTTTTGTTACTCTCCATCCAATCCATCCAACAAAGTTTTTGTCAAAAACGCAAATCGTTTGCTTTGTTGGGTGTGAAAGGACAAACAAACTTTAGCATTTAAAATAATCGTATGAATTCTTCGATATTTTCACAAGTTTCTCTGTTTCCCTTGACATAAAGTAAGAAAGTAACAACATATGAGTACCACAACAGCAACAAAATTTATACGACATAGAGAAAATTGTGAAACAGGCCTTAGGCTGGCCATACACTAGCCGTCCATTTGGACTGCTCCTAAAGCACTCCGAATAAAACTGTTTGGATAATTATTATTACACTAGAAGGCGTTTTCAACTTTTTTGGGTTATATATTTTTCGCAGATTCGAAGTCGGTACCGTACAGAAAATTGGTTGACGGACCAACTTCATTTGGTCGATATGTCAATTTCACGTATATCTTGATCTGTCGGCTGTTTGACACGACGCGGCCGAATTACTCAGGTCCACAATCAGGCTATAAATCAACTTTCCTAATAGTACCATTTATATCAAATTGAATAAAATTTCATTAAACGGTATAGACGTGACAAGTTACTAGACAAAGTTGCCGCTAGAACTTTGAACATTCCAATGGAACGGCTCGTGTATGTCGCGCTTAACACCATTAAATGGCCATAAATACTCACAATAAGCACTATGTTGGGTACAGTAATGTTGACATCTTTGTAGTGGGCAACGGACCTCTCTGGGACGAACTCCAGCCGAAGTTTGGGGTTCATTGTCAGGGTTCCCCGCTCAGGGTCAACCCGCATGTTTTCGTCTGTCCTTAATTCCCTGAAAAAATGGGCCATAAGGGTCAAGCCCAACGAGCGTAATTTTGTGAGTCAAGCGTCGCAGAATTTCGATTAACGGAAATTCTGCTGCATTCGTTTTCATAGAAAATTGTAATTTTATTCACACGAGCATATTTTTTCAGTATGAACGTAGACCGATTACTTTTCCTACATGGTATGAATAATATTTATTATTTACGCAACCGAAATTCTGCGACTCAAGACTGAAAAAATTATAACTATGCCATTTTGAACAATTATCTATATAGGGTAGTATTGAAAAACTAGCCAAGTGCGAGTTGGACTCGCGCATGTATAACCGTTAGTTTTCAGAGTTCCGTACACAAAGGGTAAAAATGGGACACTATTACTAAGACTTCGATATCTGTCTGTTTGTCTCCAGGCTGAATCTCAGTTACGGTAATATAGCTAGGGAGTTAAAAAAAAAACAAGAAATACTAAAAACAAGATAAATTAAATGATTAACGGTAGTTCTCTTACAAACCACGTGTTTTTTACAGTTTCGTCCTATTAAAACAAGATGGCGCAGCAGAACGTCCACATAGCGCTATCACTCGATATGTCATGACAATTTAAAGCTGTTCAATTTTCAGAAAGCCGATTTCTCAATTTTTTGTCTTTTACTGGTACGGAACGTCGTGTCCAGCTCGCACTTGGCCGGTTTTTAATTTATTTTGAATTACAATATTTGGAAACGTTGGTGTAGGGCGTGGCTTAATGGCGGGTTACGTTACCGAATGACCACCGTAGCTAAATAAATTGTCACGTTTACTACAGGGAAAGGTTAAGATTTAGATTGTACTACATGATCGTTATGTACAAAATAATTACTTTAATAATACATTATGAGATAAGTTACAACAGCTTAAATTTGTCCGAAGAAAATGTTTACCTCCTAACAATAATGATAATAATATACATATGTTTATGACAAAAGTTAATATTCCGACTGACGCAAATACCGATTTCTTTTTTAATTTAAATTATTTTAAAAGACACAAAAATAATAATTTTATATTAAGAGTAAATTAATTATATTAATAGGAATAATAATATAATAGACACAGACCTACTGTTTACCCTTATAAAAATATTTAAGGTTGGCTGTCCCTTTCTGTCGTGTGACGTTTTCGATATTCCATAAAAGGACTGCGAATCTTGATTTGTTAAACAGTGATTAAATGTTTTTTATGAATAAGGGGGTAAATGTTTTATAAATTAATAAAATATGTTTATTTCAATATATACGAGTATAACGGACACTCCAATTTTATTTAGTTGTAGGTACCTGCTATGATTTTAAATTCGTAAATTAATTCTTATTAAATCGTTCATTTCGATTTTCAAGATCGTGTAAGATTAATAAATTATAACAAATCTCGAGATTATCATTTAATGACAACAAATTATAAAATCGCTGACATGTAAACAAACATACTCATTGTTAAACACACATTAGTTATAATGAGCGTTTTAATCAATAAAGGGTTTTTACTTTTTTTGTCACGCGATGTTTTTAATCGGTTATTACAGTTTTTTTTTCCGCCAGGTATGATTCTATTCGTTAAAAGGTCTTACTTGGATGATACATCAATATTTAAGTAGGTAATAATTATACATCCTACTACCATTTACCAGCGGCATAGCCCGCGTCGAAATAATTTACCTAAATAAAAATAATAACAATAATAAAACACAGAATAAAAATATTCTTTATTCTAAATATGGAGGCCTACTACGAAACCGTTACAAACCGAGATATAAAGAAACGACTCTAACAATGTCATTTCAGGAGTAGGATTGCTTCGTGCATTCGAATCTAAAAACGGTTTCGTCCTAGGCCTCCAGCTTACAGATAATACCGGTATCATAGCTTGACCATAACCTCTTTACCGCGTCCTAAGAACGTGGTACGGGGCGGAGGACGGGTAAAAATATCACCAACCTCAGCGTTGACGGCCAACTGACAGGGTAACGCGGCCAGGAACCCCCCCACCGCACCCTTACCCAAAGCGAGGTATAGCTATAACATTATGTATTATGTACTAACTCCTTTATCTGTATACGAAGTTTTCAACAAAAGGCATTCAGAATTCCTTTATCTGTATACGAAGTTTTCAACAAAAGGCATTCAGAATTCTTTTATCTGTATACGAAGTTTTCAACAAAAGGCATTCAGAATTCCTTTATCTGTATAAGAAGTTTTCAACAAAAAGCATTTACTTCTATCTTGATTACCGACAAACAACCAACCTGAAGGAGAAGGGTCCTATCTCGTGCACCTTCATCCTGGGCTGGGTTCCGTTGATATACTGGGGCAGGTTGGTGTAGTTGAACACGTACGCGTCCAGGTAGACTTTGTACTGCGGCTCGCGGAACGCCTCGTACGCTATACGACCCTCCTTCATCGTTAGAGACTAGGGGCAAAAAGGTCAAATGTAGAAAGCACATACTGACAGCTACGATCTTAATAATAATTGTCCGTGTGCAAACTTTTTGTATGCGGACGTTTTGTATGGGCTGTCACCCGCGTCTGTCGTCAGTCGGGGACGGTTTTGTATGCTGTCGGTCGCGTCCGATTATTTTGTTTTCAGCTTAATAAAAGCGATAATCGCCCTAGCAACCTGGGTTTACCCATATAGAACTCTGTTATAAGGGACACATACGAACCCTTAAGACGCCATTATCATTTACTTTAGAAATGCTAAAGCTGTCTTGAGACTTGCGACGAGAGAGACAAGGAAATAAGAGGAGCAGGAAGTGTTTAAATCTCCCTGTAAATACCCATACAAAGCGGTAGACAACACAAAACTGCAATGGCCAAAAGTCATCCTTTTGCCGTCCATGCGAAAAATCAAGTCGATTGGTTGCCTCGTTAGAACGTGAAGGAAGGACAAAACAAACTTTCTAATTTATATATATTTTTTATTTTATAATTTATAATAGTTTATAGTTTATAATTGTTTTTAAATAATAATATGATTTGTATATTATTGTAACAATAAAAATCTGTACGAATTTAAAATATTAGAATGGATTAAGGCAAAATTGCGTTCATGGTAAGCATAGATTTACCATATAATAATGAAGAAGAATAGGATTAAAAGTGAACAACCACACCAATATGATGTACTCCGAAGATAGTATAATAAAAAATTGGTATGGTATGGTAAAAAATAATTTTTGGCTTATTCCAATTTTTTCCCCGCTGAAAATCCCCAAAATGGGAATTTGTAAACTTTTTAGTTCACAAATCCCCATAATACCCTCAAATAGGTGTTGACGGGGATTACCAACGGGAGAAAGTGGAATAAGCCTAATTTTTGCCCGAAGTTAAAACAATCAGTTTGTATGGTTACAAATACCTACCGCAATAATTTCTGTTTTCACAGACTCGAAGGCTTTTCTCACGTGAATTACACAATTTCCCTTAATTTGGATTAATTCGTGACGATTAAACAAAACGATAATGAAAATAAAAAAATATGGTAACGGCTTATAATGGAGTGTGTGTCTTTCATAAAAAGTTAGGGGGCAAATGAGTAAACGCGTTACCTGATGGAAAGCTGCTACCGTCGTCTATGTACACTTGACACATCAAAAGAATTGTAGGTACATTACCGGCCTTCTAAGAGGGAATAAGCTTACTTCTTAAATGTATATAAGGAACCCCCACCACTTTGTTGACCCCCTCCCGCCCTTTTAAAGTAACGTACTTAGGACACTCAGTGGCGAAAGGTCCTGGATTTGTTGGCACATACACACACAACAATTGGCAGACAGAAATAACAATAGGCAAAATATTATTATGAAATATCTAAATATTTACGTTCATTATTCGTACAAAACAAAATAATAATATTGTAATGTTGTGAAATTTCTAAATTCTCACGATCCGACGTAACAAACAGTTTTAAAAATCTAGAATTTTTATGATTAATTCATGTTTTTGGTTGTCACAAAATTATGTTTACCCTTTAGCGATTTTAGCGATGTGATTTTAGCACATCGGTTTAGAGGTTTGAGCATGTCGATGATATTATGCGCATAATTATCTTTAAATTTTTTTATATGTATATAACTTTCGACGTACGCAATACTGCCCTGCAAATCACTTAATGGAATAATATTTTTTATTGCGGAAGCGTCCTAAAATAACTTTTCTAACGTTTAATTACGAAGATATGCAATTAAATTCTAGAATGTATCAAAGGTCACAAAAAAATAGTAGTCCTTTCGTAACATGTGAAGCACCACTGGGCAATGACCTTTAATCTATACATATAATAAAACAGTTAAATTGGAGTGTCTGTTCATTAAATATTTTTACAAAATTATCAATGTGGGCGCGCTAAGGAACAGTAATAGAACACATAACAGACAAAAAAGTTGTCTGTGTATCTGTTCGTCTGTTTGTACGCGCTAATCTCAGAAACTACTGGACGGATTTGAATAATTTTTGTTTAATAGCTATTAGGTCTGGGCAACATATAGGATACTTTTTAACCCGGGAAAATTTACGGTTCCCGCGTGATATTTAAATTTTTGTGCGGGGAAGTTGCGGGCACACACTGGTAATTAATAACAACGACATATATATTTCATTCGAAGCGTTACAATAAACACAGTTACAATATTATTATTATTATATTTTTATGACTCTACATTCTTCAAGTCTATTGATAATAATGTTCGTGACTGCACCTAATACGTTACTTAAGATCAACTTAGTAATGATGTAGAATCTAGCCAACTTTGTATGCTTATTAACCCAAATATTTCGCGCATCTAATAACACAGAATTACTACAAATATCCTCTACTTATATTATAAAATAATGAGGCGTATGGGTTAGGCAACTCTTTTTATACGCATTTTAATTTAATTTTAGATTGTTCGATGTTGCAAAATTGTGGGTCACTGCGTCGGTGGCTTATTTCACTATTTGTCTTGAAATTAAAATAACACAATAGTATGTTGTTGAATGGTAATAGATTTCCGTTTGTCCACCGAGGTCCGAGTATCTCGGCTGGCGGGTCACAAGTGACCACAAACACTATGAGCTGGAGCTAGCTACGTTGGTACGACAACGAAATTAATTTGGACCCATAAAACGCCACTTTACTATATGTCTAGACGATAGGTTTCATTTTCTAACGACATTGACGAACTCTGTGGCTCTGTTGGTAGGCGCGTTGGTAGCTTAAGCCGGGGGACGCGGGTTCGAATCCCGCCGACGGAGCAACTTTTTCAATGTTCCTGGGTCTTGGATGTGTTTTAAATATGTGTATTATATAATAAAAATCTTAAATATGTGTATAGTATAAAAGTATTAAATACATTTCCCTTGTCCTGTATCACAAGTCCCTCGGGTACTTAGCACGGGGCCACACTGACGTGGTGTGAAGCGTCCATAGATGTTATTACTATTATAAAATTTAGTTTTATTTAAGCAAATAAATAATTGTTACGTAACTCAATAAAATGTCTATAAGCGTGAAAGTCAAGGTGGACAATTCGTCGTAATTCGACAATTTGAGGACATGAGTAACAGTGGCGTAACTACAAGGTGGCAAGCCGGCAAAATGCCACGGGCCCCCAGCTCCAAGGGACCCCCGATCAGCCCCCCTAGACAAGTGGCAAGCGATTATTTTTCACCATAATAATCGGATGACGTGTTTTTGTATTGGATTGCCATGGTGGAACGATAATGAATTTGCCACGGGCCTAGAACGGTATAGTTACGCCACTGATGAGTAAGTACATACGATTGGGATGTTGGCCAATAGAAAATTGGCGATGGTTTGGTAAATTACTATCAATTTTAATACACAATTTTATGAAGAAGACACCAAAATCGTTCAGGGACTCATAGGACATATTTATATAACATTCGCTCGTGCACAAATTCGTGAATCTCATTTTGCTGGAAGTCATGTGGGCGAGTTATATAATATTTTTTCAAAAGGACAATTTTCCCACCACTGCAACTCCTGTGTCGACAGGATCAACAAGGTAAACGATCACATATTAAAACCATGGTAATCAGTTTAAAAAACAGTACTTTTAAATTCTTTTTTTATGATAATTAGGGGGCAAACGAGCAGACGGGTTACCTGATTGAAAGCAACTGCCGTCGCCCATGGACACTCGTGACATACGAAAAGTCGCAAGTTCGTTGCCGGCCTTTATAAGGGAATGGGATAGGGATAGGGCGATTGGGGAAGTTGGGACACCGGCAAACTCACTCACTGAACGAAACAACGCCGTTTCACGTCAGTTTTCTGTGAGGCCGTAGTATCACTCCAGTCGAACTGGCCTATTCGTGCCAAAATAGGCTTTCCCACGGCAATGAGCATCCGTATTATGTACTTGAGATCGGAAAATGTCTCATTGGTACACGCCTCCACCGGGCTTCGAACCTGCACCTTCTCGAGTGCGAACCAAAGGTCTTACCCACTAGACCACAGACGCTCATAAAATAAAGCTGAGACACTCTTTACGATGATCTCATTAGAAGTTCAGTCAAACGCCAAATAGTGGGACAGAGACGGATGTAGAGTTATTTACATTTAAATATATATAACATAATATGTATTATGCATTCGCTTAAGATACGCGGGATGGTTCATTAATCTTCTGTCAAAAAATTGACATTTACCCATTAGGGTAAATGGCAATTTTGGCCTAATGGCCTAAAGGCTACGGACGCTCTAAAAATTCATTATAGAAACTTATTCTTGGTGACAAAGTGCTTCGTTTTTCACCACAGTATTATTTGTCTTCACTGTAATATTTAAAGGGGCATCTTTTTATGTTTATCGTTAGGCAACCTGGGACTTAAAGGTCTCACTTAGTATCGCTTGCGGCAATGTGTGATGCGCGTCCTCATTTCCCTCCGTCGCGCAGACTTGGTACCTTATAAATAGCCTTTTTTAGGACATATCATACTAGGTTAATGTATGACAGAAAAAAGTAACAACTTTTATATCATGGCGAAAGATTTAACCAGATTACATAAATGTAAAAATAAAACAATATATTGGCTGTGTCGGAGTATATAAAGAAGTAAGTAAACTATGTTCATAGAAACAAACCGCAGTAGAAGATCTTTGAAAATCTTCTGTCGTTCCCATTGTCATGTTGTTATATACTACTCTTATGAAGACATACTCACATATTCTGTGATCCTCGCCAGCGGGTCCAGTACCATTAGAAGAATGGAAATGATGATCAGCAGAGATCCGTATAGGACGCGAATTAAGCAATCTGTAAAAAAATCTCTTTTAAATAGTCTTATAAATGCTCTTATATCGTCGGCCTTATCATAATAACTTGAGGTCGCCCTGTGGTCGAAATTCGACCATAAATGTTTAAAATATTAAGTTTTATTGAGGAGCTATATATATATTCAATTTGGCATAAAGATCTCGTTACCAGGCCATTAAATTTTATGAAAAAAAAAACACAGACCATAAACAAAAGATAGTATTTTGTGTATGATTATCGCGTCATGTCAAAATATTGTAGTGTGCATGTTGTAGTATACGTAGCGTCTTATTTATTAAAATAATGCAAAATGAAGGCATATTTTAAAATAATATTGAAATTCCACGTTCCTCCTCCATATCAACTATAACTGGGAGAAATATTATGCTTTTACATCTACGCGTCTTTCGTAAAAAGGGCTACAAAGTTTCCCGCCCGCGTGTTAATATATAGATATGTAACTTTTATTGCAACTTATTAAGTCTTAATTATATCAATGCATAGCTCTACGCGTATCTGCGCGCCACGTTGCGGTGTGAATTTACCCTTGAATGATGCAGCTGATGTCCATGAAGACAAAATCAAATTGTTGCGTTTGCTATAGCCGTTTCGCTCAAAATGATGGACCATAGTCCACACGGCCAGGTATGGTACATTACAACCCTCTGTTTATTCTCTCTGTTCATAACAACAAAACTAAACAAACCGCGATTGTCAACAACAAAGTGACATCACAACACTCTGTTTACTATCGCGTTTTGTATGGAAATGACATATTTTTGACAGACGGCTATTGAACCATACCGTCTATACCGCCAATCATGAGCAAATGCATAATAGCTAGCTTTGTGCTACAAGTTGCATTTGATTATTTTTGAGATTTATCTCAAATCATTCGGTATTTATTCCAAAAATTCTGAATGAACTGATTTACCTTTGTCAAACCCTTTATTTATCCGCGAGGAACCCTCGTAGCCCTTATCTACACCCATCGGTACATGTACGATGTTTCTACAGCTATTTACCTCTACCTCGATCCTAGGTCATAGACTGGGATTTAGTCTTCCTAACAATGTATCTGCATATTTGCTAATAAATTAGTCTTAGAATATGTCAATATTGCCTCACTGCGAAGGTAAACCGGTGTGGAAATATGTGTTGGGGAAAATGTTTGATGGTCCTCACTGTATCATTGGCATAAAATATTTGTGCATCTGTTTATAGCATATCGACGCCTCACTACCTCAACCTCGTATCTTAAAAATGACTACATTTCATTGGACAATTTTATTTTACATTTTATTGGACAAATTTAGTAATTGTACAAATTTAGATATGAGGTTATTTGATAAGTAAATTATTGCCTATCAAATAACCATATATATATAGTTTTGTACAACGACTAAGAAAAAAAATATAATCAGTTTTTTTGTCTCCTGAAATGTAGCCATTTTTAAGATCTCGTGAAGTTGAGGAAGTAAGGCATCGATAACTTGTTATATGTAACCCTGTTATTATTCCCTATTAGTATATAGGCAGCGGTAGTTGTTATGTTACCTGCCTGCTCGTTTCATTTTTTTATAGAATTACCCACTGATTCCGAAAAAAAATCATAATTTGAACCGTAGTATATTACCCAGGTTTTACATGGTGCTTGCCCGGAATTAGTACATTCACGAATGATTTATCCCAGGGGTGCACATAATCGGTTATGTAATTAGCCCTATCTGTATACCGAATTTAGTTTAGTAGATTCGGTGTAATTTAGAGGGGGATAGAAACAAAATTGACTATTGCAAAATTCCGTTTTATACTAGCTACGAGTCGTTTCATTTTTTAAAACATAGATAGTACATTATATTTGTGAGCGTCTGTAGTAGCGAAAATAAGATAGCTTAATTTTTTATTTTTTTTTAAATCACAAAGATGCCTCTAATTTTCAAGCATATTTCTTCGTTTCGCTAAACGGCGCATTCTACGGACCCAGTATTTTAACACACAATACAAAATGCGAAGTGTCAACCTGTCTGTTTGATTATCACATAATATCTGCTCATCTATCATGTCAAGTGCTAAATTAATTTGGATGAAATATATCATGTTATATAACGTCACCTTGTTTTAATGACATTTATATTTTAATAAAGATAGTTCGTTTATTTAGATGTTTCTCCGTCAACCACAATTCACGATATAATTGGAATTTATAAAATACGTGTTTAAACCTAATTTACGATTTTAAACATAGTACTGCACAAAAAAAACATAGTACTATGTTACAGTACACCGGTGCAGTACACCGAAACGTGACGCGACAGTACGCGTAGATGCATTTTTAACCGACTTCCAAAAACGAGGAGGTTATATGTTCGGTTGTGAATATATATATTTTTTAAATTGAACTGACAGGCGTCAAGGAGACCTCGAATTCCAAGGCAATGGAAATGTCGGTGACATTTGCTTGCTGCCGGGTAGGAATCTACAGGCCCAGGTGTGAGAAGACATACTCATACGTATTCTCAAATTTTTTCCTTTACTGGTCCGGAACTCTTTTCGCGTGAGTCCAACTCGCACTTGGCCGGTTTTTTTTATTATTTGACTTTATGCCCTTGGAAAACAAATTGACGCAACAGGGTAATAGTTACCGAGGCCTTTTCTTCCTTGCTACTTATATTGCAAATGCGAAAGTTTGTGAGTTTAGATCGATTCAGATAAAATTCGGCATGAAGCTTTTTACGCGGGTAGCACCGCAAGGTACAGCTAGTAGATTAATAAATTCGTCACGCTATATTTTACAGGTAACTTGGCCGAGCGGTCTAAGGCGTCGGCTTTAGATCGGAGGCGTGGGTTCAAACTAGTCACGTCCTTTTTCTGTCATAACTTTCTTTTATATATAAAAAAACTTTTTTATAAATTAAAGGGCCTGTTTCACCGCTTACTGATAGGTGTCGGATAGTCTAACCACAACTTTTTTTGACAGATGTTCATAAATCGCTTTGAAAATTTGTTGTTTTGCTATATTTTCTATTAGCTTAGCGCTCAACCCTAATATCACAGTTTCACATACACTATAGAAAACCTAAGACTGGCATCACAACAAAATACTAGAATTTCTTTTATTAACCCCTTTTACTATCAATTTACAGTAGGCCAAAAATACCTCCCTATTTTTGCCCCCCATGGTAGATGGCAGATTCTCACACGTTACCGATGTGCCCAGCTTTTGCTCAGCATCATATCTACTGCTAGCAAAAATTGGACACTAGAATAACTGTCTCTTCAACTCCTGGCTGACACAGGTTCAATTTGAACCTATGCAAGTAGAAGGCAAATCCGCCATGTCCAGTCAGAATCGTGTTTTCGTATTTTTAGGTAGTGGACACTAAGTGTGGTGAGCACTAAGGTGTAGTGTACACCATTGTGTTGTGTCCTCTGTCGTGTTGACTATGGACTCTATCGTGTACTAACTAGTATATTGAACACTTACTTCTCTTGTGGGTGGCGAAGAGCCGTAGTCTGCGGACGGACATATGGCCCTTGCCCGGGGAGCTGGATATCGCCTGGTTGGCCCCGAACACCATCCTGGATCCTGCAAACGACGTTTAACAACATCATATTCATACTAACGTGCATATTAATTTGTGAGTGTGTTTGTTACTTCTTCGTGCTTAAACGGCTGGACCGATTTTAACAAAATTTTATATGGAGCTAGCTGGTATCGTAGCTAGTATCGTACTGTAACCGTATTTAAATAATTCTCTATAACCTCTCTAACACCTAACCTCTACTCTGTAACATAGGAATATATATAATCGCTAAATATTTATATATTACTAGTTAGTACCCGCAACTTCGTTGCACGAAAATTTGTATATCAATGGAGCGTGTTGAACAAATGGAAAAAGATTTATTCGAATCCATTCAGTAGTTTCGGCGATTAGTGCGTACAAACGTACAATTTTTTCAATTTGTGTGTATTACTGTTCCTAAGCCCCCCACATTGATTAATTTGTAAAAATATTAATTGTATAGATACGCCAATTTTACTTACGCAAACTTACTCCGATTTTGTGTGTCGTAATAATTTACTAAAAACTAAATGATGTGAAGTAAAAAAAATGTTTAACAAAACCTAATTAACAATTTCACAATCCTAACACAAGCAAATGCGAATTCTCACCGCAAAATTGTTTAAATTTCAACAGGCTTGAAAATCATTTATACATGCTTATTTCCATAAATACTTTGGAAATATTAAAAATTTTACTGCCTATCAAAGGTTAAGTCTACGGCATTTTGAGTTCAAAAGTTCTCTCGGCAACGATTTAAGCCAAGGACGATCATACTAAATACCAATCATACAAATTGGTTTTAATAAATCTCATAACTGGACTTAAATCTTATGGTTGAACTCACATACTTAATAGATTAAGTGAATAATTAAGTATCCCTGAATAATGCTATAAATTTATAATCAGCATTATTATTGTAGCTGCCCCATGCCCACTCTATTGGGTGTTGAACCTCATCCTGATAATAAGAAAAGTCATGAAATTTCTGAAAATATTCATTCTGAAGTTTAGCGCGTACCCACATTCTAGAGATTACTTTAGCTTAATTATATGGCTGGAATCGCTTTGTCCTAAAAACTATCTGGTTTTAACCAGAAAAATGACTGTATGAAAAATTTAAGGCAATATTACTTTTCCGTGCAATTTTCTCTTAGAAAATATCCGTTTGGTATGTTGAAACGCCATCGCGAAAACTCGTATGCAATCGAAGGGCTAAGGCAAATCCGAGACTTTGCGAAATCGGATATCAGCTCCCGGCCTGTCCTCGGGCCGAGTTTGTACAATTTAATTAAATGTCACAACCACGGAGTTCCCACGTTAATTTGTGACGAAAAAGAAAACAAATAAAAATAAAACAAAGGTTTGTAAAACTCGGTATGCTAATGTAATATGCTGTGAAGCGTTTTTCGTCATAAAAATTGAAAAAAATAGTTACTTAGTATAGTATTAGTATCCATACTAATCAATAATATTATAAATGCGAAAGTGTGTCTGTTTGTAACCTCTTCCTGCCCAAACCGCTAAACGGTTTTTGGTAAAATTTGGTATGGACATATAAGTATGACATAGAGCCCCGGAGAAGGATAAACGAATTTTAGCGCAACGAAGTCGCTGGCATCACCTAGTATACATTTTATTACCTTTAATTCTCCATTTGCCAGGAAGTTTTGAAATAACTAATAATATATTTCAACCGGACCTGGTTTCGTTCTAAACTATATTCAGACCTAATCAACTACCCCATATAAAGGTAAATTATATTGCATCGTTTGAGTGCGAATACTAAATGTTTAATGGTTTTGATTAGATTAAGGCTTATACTTGGGCTAGAGGGGTAAGTATAACCTCTTATAAGTATTTCAAATCGTTTACTACAGTAACCAAAAAATATATGTTATAGATTAATCGTCATTCTTTCATTACTAGCAAGGACCTTTCTCTTAGCTTATAGTTAATTATTAGACAAAAATGTACCGTGGTCATCGATTTTTTTGTAAAAACCTGTATAAACTACACTAGCCTGTTAACATGAACGATTTTTCTGAATACAATACAATATAAGTAACTCTATAATTTCTAAGGAGGAATTCTCGTTTCTTATTTTTATTAATTTTATATTAATTATTTTCCGTTAGCGGGGTGATGATGGAGCCGGAAGATATGAACTGTAACTTTATGTTGGATGACCGTATTATGGCCCTGTTTGGACTTTTAGGAAGGTCTTGTAAAAATTTTTTAAAATACTAAAAAATGTAAAATAAATTAATCGTTTAAAAAACTTACACTAAAATCACTCTTTTATAGGTAAATGTAAAAGACAAAAATAAATTACGGATCGTTGAGGCTGTCTCTATTTCTGTGCTGCAGTGTTAACAATTTGAATTTATGAATTTAATTATAATAATTGATTGTAAAAGCGTAGGGCGCTGGAGCAGAAAAAAATTTCTTGTAAACATATACACGAAAAAGAACTCTTCATTTGCAAAATTTTAACGACTGGCACACTGTTAAATGGTACTTTGAATAGACTGTTTAGTATTATGTAGTGCCTCTCAACCGTCCTCCAATTCTAGTTAGAGCGCTGATCCCTGTCACCTGTTTCCCAAAACATCACTTATATTTATACAAAAAATATTTCCTGTTCCAGTGCCCCACGCTTTCACAATCAAATATTATAGTTAAAAGCATACAGTTTACAGTTCAATTCAGAAATAGAGACAACTTGAACGATACGTAATTTATTTTTGTCTTTTACCTGCACCTATAAAAGCGTGATTTTAGTGTTTTTAAATTATTAATTTAGAATTCGATCATAAACTTTTACCGTTTCTAAATTTCGCTTAACCTTGTTTAAAAAAGAGGCCGAAGAGAGGGATTTATAATAAGTAAAATCATAACATAATATAGTTCTAAACTACTCAAATGAATGCGCATAAACTTAAAACGTAATTACAAACATCATTGAATAAAATAGTGTGTTTGCTTATTTGAAATTTTATTACTCCTTTTACCACTTAGTAGCTTAATTATAAAATTCCTATTGATTACAATGTAACTATAACTGACTTTATGACAATACAAAGGAAACACATTGTTGTGTAACTAAATACTGTTTTATAATTATTTTTTCATCAGTAAATTAAAATAACATAATCGATCCCGATCAATGTAATTGCTGACGAGACTTTTATCATTGTTGTATAAATGTAATCGAAATCAGATCTCTTGTTTTAAAGCTTAACGCTGACAACAAACTATCGGTCGTGACTTACGGACGCGGTCGACAGCCAGGCATCTAGATAATATTCGTACATTGAGGTAACACAGACGGTTTTTAGAGGCTGTCTGCCGCATCCGTAAATCGCGACCGATATTTTGTTTTCACCTTTATTGTTAAAGAACGAACAAATACATTCAAATAACGAGTGGCGTCTAGAAATCTCATATTTGGAGACGTTCCAGACTAAGTGACATGATTATTTTATAATACTATTGCATTAATCACCAACAGTGTCTTGCAAATAAGTGTTTTATACAAAGTGTAGTTCCGCTCTCGTTATCAAAGAGATAGTCATATTAAATTGAAATGTTGATTTCACGGAATAATTTAAGTTTATAATTAATATAATAAGTAGAAATGGAAATATAGCAGGAGCAAATGTAGGCATTTTCTAATCACTAACTTTCGGTTGATGCTGCTCAATAATGCCAGTGCGTATAGTTTTATGACTTATGATCCACTACCAAAATCATTCGACTTATTCTACCTATATAAAAAAGAATTCCATAATTTGAGCGTCATTGAAATTCTTGATAAACGGATTTTGAAAGTTCATAAATAAAATGTAAGTCTTCCGATTCGATAATTATTTGGTAAATGCGATGCATCATAATATTCATTCCCATTCAGGACGAGTGGGAATGGATACTTGCCATGTGCGCGTGAATAAATATTTTACTAAACAGAGAAAGAAATTCTCGAGTCCAAGGTCACTCTATCTTGCAAGCGATTCTTAACTCTGTAAGAAGCGACGGTTACGCTTTCGGGCATTAACTAAGTATAGACATGTTAATCACAACATTTCATCGCATAATCCTGCTTGGAAGATACGGTATCGGAAAAATGATTGACTTATTGACCATATTTCCCTTGGTTAGTCTT
This sequence comes from Cyclargus thomasi, assembly GCA_026546445.1. Taxonomy (NCBI): domain Eukaryota; kingdom Metazoa; phylum Arthropoda; class Insecta; order Lepidoptera; family Lycaenidae; genus Cyclargus; species Cyclargus thomasi. The sequence continues at coordinate 1,943 of JAOTAV010007761.1, read as the reverse complement.
CCTTACCTCTCGCTATTTCTCAGTATTCTGGCCTGATTCTCAGTATGCGATTGTTACACACACACGATGTTTCACGACCGAATAATCCAGCGTTAAGGGGAATGCGAGTGAATCCGTGGGCATAAACTAGTCTTTCATAAAATTGCTACCGAATATGCAATTTTTTTATGATAATCAGGGGACAAGCGAGCAGATGAGTCACGGGAAAGCAACAGCCCTCGCCTATAGCACAACGACTCACTCCGATCGAGCCGGCCCATTCGTGCCAAAGCAAGCCCACGTTAAAACATACATACTACAAGCCGACGGCTATCTCTTCAATGATATTGTTGTACACTACTGAGCTAGTTAAGACCAACATACATTACGTGGTCACTCGCATGTTTATGTAACTATTATATGTTGGATTATCGCCGCTGGAAAAATCAATTTTCATTGCTTTCCAACACTGATCTCTGTTAAACTATATCGATATGATCAACGAGAGAACACTATTTGTGTTTGCTTTAGTTATAATAGTAGCATGAAATTTTCAGTTATAATTGACATGGAGGAGGAGCGTGGAATGCCAATATTATTTTCAAATATCTTAAAAGTGGCTGCATTTCGTTGGCCAAAAAGTTTGATTATACTTTTTTTTTAGTAATTGTACAAAACTAGGTCAGAGATTGTTTGATAAGTAAATTGTTACCTACCAAATAACCTCATATCTTGTTTTGTATAATTGCTAGGAAAGGATATATTGTCGTTTTTCTTTGTCCAGTGAAATGTAACTGTTTTTGTGATACGAGGTTGAGACAGTAAGCGATATGCTTTTATCTTATATTTTTAATAAATAAAACGCTACTCACACTACAATATTTTGACATGACACGATAAATATACACGAAATAGTCTACTTTGTTTATGGTTTAAGTCAGTTTTTTTTTTTTTTCATAAAATTTTAAAATGGCCTGTCCACGAGATCTTTATGTCAAGGCTGTGATTGAAATGAGAATATATTATATTATTTTTTATAGCTCCTCTAAACGATGGATTTAAATATTTAATATTTATGGTCGAATTTCGAACATAGGGTAATCCCTAATAATTATTATTATACAGTGTATGATAGTTCGGCAACATGGCCGAAACGTCGAGAAAAAAGTAAGTCGTTAAGTCCCGACAAATAGTTACAATTATAACGCAACGCGAATGTTTAAAATTTCATATGTTCAATGATCTATAAAACCTTAATATATATAAAATTAAGTCCCTTAATAATCGTTCAGATTCACAAACCAAGACTCGCAGGACATCGTCTGTCGGGTCTACCGACTACTAGATCTAGTAAGTCAGTCACACTTATGAGTTTGATGATATTTTTTTTTTGGAATCGCTTCTAACCTTTGAGTGTAGGGGAGCTCTTTTTAAAGAACAATAAATTGTAAAAGTAAATAAAAAAGTTAGTTCATAGTAAATAATTTATTATTTACTCTATAAAACTTTTTTATTTATAAACTTACTAAGTTCACACAGGACAGTCCCTATAGTTTCGCAGAATAGTGGCTACGACATACGGACAGACAGACAGACAATATACGAATTTAAAAGGGTTCCGTTGTTACTTTTTCTGGAACAATAAAAAGTCACGGTGACAATAGTCGCTAGTGCGCGCTGATAGGCCATATAGTCAGGCCATATAGGGAACAGATGAGCCCAAAGACCTTGACCATACATTTGAAGTTTCGGAAATCCTACCCCCGCGGTAACAGAAAATTATTAATAAAAAAAGATAAGAAGAAGAGGAGTTTTGGCGGGGATTTCAGAGTTGACGTTGTGAGTTTTGTATTTTTTGTTAAATTTGTGTTATTTCGGTTTCTAATGTGTGATAATGGTAGAATATCGAATATTAAACATTCGTTGTTATGCACAAGTGTGGACAAGTGATACAATTTCAAGAA